>JAAAKG020142969.1:0-11479 GCA_010014905.2 Druon quercuslanigerum
TGTTGCTCTTGGTGGTTCGGAACCCACCTTAAACTGTAGGTCACCCTCCCACCACCAAGTAAGTGTGTGGGAGGTGTATTAAGGAATAGAAAGAAGGTGCAAAAAAACGTAAACCCTTAGGGGACACATTAGAAGCTTCTACTACTACTACTGCTACTAAGCTTTAGCAACGTAAATAAATTTTCACCCAATTTTTTCAATTTTCAGGCCAAAAAGACGAATTATTCACGAAACAGTTGAATTTTCAATCCGAAAATATTATTTTCCAATTAAAAAGTTAATCTTCTATAAAAATAAATAATTGTTCAAAAATATAAGTTTAATTTTTAAACAAATACTTAAAATTTTAACTTTGAAACAAATAGACCAATAAAGACGATTATTTTAACATAGTACAACAACAAAAAAATCAACTAAATACACCAGAAACTTTTAAGACCGGTCTTCGTTACTTCGGTCTCGGTGTGCACACACTCACACTTGGGATATGGTCGCCTCCGTGGGTCGATCCCTTTCCAGCGCCGTCCTGCCTTTCGATACTGCATCAAATCGTCTTTCCCTTCGGTGCAGGCGTCCGCAATATGTAGGTACGGCGCCGCCTCGTATACCTGCTTGATACCTGCTTCAACTGTTCGTAAGTTCGTAGAGAGCCCCGAGCTGTACGCTCCCTAAAGTTTCTGGTGTAGTAAAATTTTTACAAAGGAAATAAATTTTCAACTAAAATTGCGAATATAAAAAAATAATTTTAAACCAAAAAAATGATTTCCCAGAATGTTAATTTTCTTCCAAAAAAGAAGAATTGTGAACAAAAAACATGTTTTTTGACATAAAGAAAGAAAAATTTTCGACCAAAAATAGGATAGTACAATTTTCAGTTAGAAAGAAAATGTATAATTTGTCGAAAAATATCAACCGCTGTCAAAACTGTGTCCATTGATTTAAAAAAAAAATTGCAGATTATTATAAATGCATTACGAGACAAATAGAAGGCTAGAAAGTAAAAAAATTAAAGAAAAAAAATTGCATCTTAAAAACATGGATTGTTCAATATTACAGTGTTATTTTTTAAAATAAATATTTTGTATATTTGTATTTTATAACTAATCAGTACAACGACAAAATGTAATTGAATACAAAGATTAAAATATTTGTATGATTCATCAGAGTTCATCGAGATAAAACCGCATTTCCGGTTTGAATTAGGATATATCCTCTCACCACAATGTGAGGTGGAATCTTAGAGAATTTTTAAGACAGTAAAACATTTTTTAACAAAAATGGCACTGCCATTGTTGTGCCGTAACACCCTTCAATTATAATGATCAATAAATACATCAATATATTGTCTTTTTTAGAGTAAGGGCTCTTTAAGTCCTACGGGAGCCGATATTAACTTTCGCTACAACTGATTTCACTTGTTACATTTATTTTTCTCGTCTAATCTCTGAAATTATTTTAAACTCTCTAGAAATCACCGACAACATTCGCCGGATATAAGAAATATGGTAGGCGTTAAGAAATAAGGTGCAGTTCCCTCCATTATTTTCTGCAATGGCCAATAAAGAAAACAAAAATTCGACATCAGTAGTACCGAAAGTAATATTCAATGAGTGAGTTGTTCTTTTTAATATATAATCCGCGTTAAGACAGTAGTCTAAAATACTATAAACTTCAGAACTTAGAACTCATACGTATCTAACAAAACTTGTTCTACCTTAGGGAAAAGTATTTATCTAGACATAACATAAAATATGATTAATATACAGTAATTAATTTTAAAACCCTGAAACAATTTTTTCTTACTTAAATACATAATTATATGTGAAACGCTAATTCGTAAATGCTATATTTGCATATAAATTCGAAAGAAAATTACAAACATTTTCAGGCGTTCAACTTTTATGTGGAGCCCTAATAGCGACATACAACGTAAAATAGAAAACTAGGTCTTTTCAGTAATTGAAGCTTCTTTAGATAATATTGCTTCATTTTAAAATTAAACTGGTAATTTCTTCAATTCTTCCCAAAGGAAACTTTTTTTATGTTTACAATAACTTTCTACGTATTATTAAAACAATATTATGTCTACAACTAAATAAGTTAAATCCCTATGTAATAAAATAAAATTGAGATTGACTTCACATTGTAAACACAACAAAAAAATAATTTTATCTCGATCCATTTCGTTGTAACCTTAATGTAATTTGAGTTAATTAGATTCAATGACGTTGCTAATCTCCTAATAATTTTTTGTAACGAAATGAATTTTTTTGAAATAAAAGAGATTACAAAGGAATTTCATTTATTATTAAAAACGTTGTATCTTTTATGCGTACCTCGTGAATATTGAAGACACTTTTTTGGTTATAACAATTTTTTGGCTCGCTTTGAAAAATCTCTTAATGCATTAAAAATGCTCATGTTTTAACTTTCTTAAAGGTATTTTTATCAGTAGACAGTTTTTGATTACTTATTTTCATAATTTCTTTTTCTACTGTATTTTTTCAGTCCGGACCCCTTAGTATACTATTATATTTTTCATTAACAATTCATATACTTTGTTTAAAAATTTCGCTACTTAGTTGAAAATTTAATTACTTCGCTAAAAATTCAACCATTTTGTCAAAAATTAATCCTTTTTGGATGAAAATTTAACTATTTGGTTGATGATTAACTAATTTGCTAAAAACTCATAATTTGGGATTGAAAACCCAACTGTTTTGTAGAAAATTCGTCTTTTTGACTTGATAATTCAACGATTAGGTTGAACGTTTTTCTTCTTAGCTAAAAAAATCTTTTTATGGGAAAATTAATCGCTTTTGGTATAGAAATGCCATATTGTTGGTTAAAAATGCAACTGTTTGGTTTAAAATTAATCTGTTTTATGTGATGATTCAACTATTTTATGGCAAAGTCTCCCTGTTTCAATGAATTCAATTCTTTTTTAATTAAAATGATTTCTTTTTCCTGAAATATAAACATTATATTTTTTTGTTAATACAGCAATTTTTACAGCAATTTTGCTACTTGAAAAATTTTTATTAGTTGAAATATCAACTATTATCTTTCTTATTGTTAAGAATTCATACTTTTTGGTTAAAAATGTAGCTTCTTGGATAAAAGTTTAGCAATTTCCGTGAAGATTCGGTCTTTTGGTTAAAAAATGTATCATTTCAGTGAAAAATGCATCTTTTTGGTTTAAAATTCAATTATTCTGGTGAAAATGGAATTATGAAAAAATGAAATCATTATTTGGTTAAATATTTAATTAGTTGATTAAAAATTAAACTATTTTCTAGAAAATGCATTTTTTAAATTAAAATTACGTTTCCTAACTCAACAATGTAAGTACTTTATTTTTTGTTGAAAATTCGTCTTTACTGGATGAATTTAAGATTAATCTTCCTTCTTTGAACATTTAAATACTTGTTTAAAAGTGGAACTGCTCTGTTGAAAATTCATTTTTTTTTTATTATTGAAGACTGCTTATTTTAGTTCAAAATTCACCCCTTTGTTTGAAATTTTAACCATTTCGTTGCAAATTCGACTTTTTAGCATAAGGCTTCAACAAATTGATTGAAAAATAAACTTTTATAATATCATGCAACAACTCGACAAGCTTTCGACACCGCGCACAAATATTGTCCACCCGGGAAAATCTATTGGTAAAAAAATGGCCGCAAAGTAAAACAAAATATATCTTTGTATTAACCTGGACGCGGCCGACAAATTTTTCTTATAAAACTTTTTCATTCGATGATTATTACTCAAGCTGAACAATAAAAACTTCGAAAAATTCCCAATTCGATGCTCTGTAAAAAAAAACAACTCTCGATTATTCGCCCGTTCGTTGATAAAAATGCTTGAAATTTGCTTTTTTTTTTGTATGTAAGTTTTTCAGAAAATTTGAAAAAAGTCGGTCGAATTTCGGCCATTTCCACAATTTTTAACTGATTTTCTTCAAATTTGCAGAAAAACTTTCTCAAAGTCTAGCGAACAACTTTATCGCAAAAAGTTATTTCAACTAACATTTTTTCGATGACCGTCCCACTGGTTGAAGTTGGCGAAACGTGGTTTCTGTTCGGAATCAATTTGTTATTAAACATAAATAAACATATTCGCTTTTTAAACAAAGTGCGTTAATTTTAGTCACCCCTCATACATTGACAATACAGCATACAAATTTCAAGCATTTTTATCAACAAACGGCCGAATAATCGCGAGTTGTGTTTTACAAAACATCGATTTCTAATCGGAAATTTTTTTAAGTTTTTAATGTTTATCTTGAATAATAATTGTTGAATGACAAAGTTCCAGCAGGAACATTTGTCGGCTGCGTTCAGCTGAATACGAAGGTATATTTTATTTTACGTTTCGGCACTTTTTTTATCGATAGATTTTCCTGGATGGACAATCCTTTTTCGGTGTAAATATCAAGTATTACATTTTTTGTTCAGACTATCCTTTTTGCTTGAAAAGTCAAATAATCCGTTAAAATTTTAAGTACGTACTTTAATAAAAAAAAATTTTGTGGGTAGAGGCTCATCATTTTTGATACACGTTCATCTTTTTGATTGAATATTTTTGGTTGCAAATTCTTCTTTATGATTTCTTATTCAAAATTAAAGTATTTTTTCTGAAAATGAACAATTTGGTTAAAAATTCATAAATTTTATAGAAAATACAATATTTGTACTGTCATCTAGGAAATATTAGAAATTAGTATCATCAAAAAGCTCTTACCATGCATATTATTTGTTTTCTAATACCTTAAATTTCCGTTTATGATTCATAAGAAATGAATCAAAACTTTGGACACAAAAGCGGAATCTTTATGTCAAAATTCTCGATGTTAAGTGTTTTAGGGAATTTTCAAAATTTTTTGGGAAAAGGGGGGAAAAGGGCATTAGGTGAAGAAGAGGATGAACTGTGATCCCTGTTGTTTTATATTAAGTTTCGTAGGACAGCCTATGATCAATGTGGGGGCACTGCACATCATATTTAGTTGCTTTTCTATAATGACTTTCTCCGATACGCTCCGTTAGTGATTAGCGGCTATTCGTTTTTTTCCTTTCTTTCTTTTTCCCATCTTTTCCTTTATCTTTTTGGTCCGAAGGAAAATGAAAAGGATTCCATTGGCTTTCGTTAGCGAGGCTGCGTGGCCAGTTATAAAACAACTTGACCGCTACATGAATAAATGTACATCTTATTTTTAAAAAACGCTAAAAAATTGCTTAGCTGGATTTCATCTCCTACGAATATGGCTTTGTTACCTACATTTCTAGCTGTCTTGCCTAAATATCTTGCTGTTTCAGCTAAAGTTTGCCATCTAGAATTTATCTAGCTAATTTATCTAGAAAATCTCTGGGTGGAAAAATTTAGCTAAAACAGCAGGAAATTTACGCAACACAGACAGAAATTTAGGTAAGATAGCTATATTATCCTAAAAGACGAAATCCAGGTAAAAGTTTAGATGGGACAGTTAAACCAATTTTTCAGTGAACAAAACTTTATAAAATACTTTTTGAAATTCCTGAATCCAATGAAAAGAAAATTTGAAATTTTTTTAATCATATATTAATATACTATAGGGGAGACCATAATATAGTAGATAATGAGTCTACAGTGGTTAAAACATTAGTACATTAGTTAAAAACGCAAATATATCTCAAAAAATTTATTTTAATCCTGAACACGTATAGTGTCTTAACTATTAATAAAATTATTTATTTGGCTTACATTAGTATTTTAAATTATTGATTATATACAGCAGGTCCATTACCTACTGTAGAGCGATCTACCTTTTCGACTGTTCCCATTTGTAAACAAAATTCATGAATTATGTTTTATTGCAATTATTTACTACTAGTGGTAATAAAAAATATACTATTTTCCTAAATACATATAGAAAAATTATCATAATTTAGCAAAGTCGATAGTGTTATGTTATTTATCGCCAGTTACATTAGCATCTTATTAACTAACAACTACTTGCATAAAACACATTATCTACAATGTTATATCGAGTTTGTTTTCAGTAGAAAATCTGGTTTTTAGCTCATGAAAGCTATTTAAGGTGAGTCTTATCGAAAAGTTTCACTGAATAAAGTCGAGCACAGGCAGGAGTAAGTAATTTACATGGGAAAGGATGATTAGAATCATCTACTAGAAATAATAAGAACACAAGATGGGACCAAGGGACTCCCCGATTTCTATCCATCCCACTTTCCACCAAATATGTGTACGAAATTAATGAATTTCACTTAACATATTTCATTTGTATTAGTCAGAGATAATTACACATTTCAAGAATCTTTAAAAAATCTTAAAGAAACTTTAAACAATAATTTTCTATAATACTAAACAACGTCATGCTTTAAAAAAGTACCTAAAATAGTATTTGTTTGCAGATACATTTAAGGCTTATGTTTGTACGGATACCTAAATTCAGATTTTGCATAGGAAAATTTTAATATTGCCTTTTTCACAGCATACAATCAGACCCTGATTTTCTCACATTCCAGGTAAAAACGAATGCTTAAATTTTTATACATTAAAATTGTTTTGCATCAAATTCAGAAAACTCGGCCTAGATATAAGCAACAATGCTTTAAATTTAGAACAATATTCTTACACGAGAAATTCTATCTTCTGTCAATTTTCATATAATTTTATCTCTGCTTACTGCACTTTATTTTTTCTATGACTGTTCCAGATAATAGTAAACCATTTTCAAATTACTTTCACAATTGGTATTTTTAATCGGTTATGTACTGCCATAAATTATGATGTTGAAATCTGTGAAAAAAATGTACGCCGTTGTTGTGCTAGAACTCGAACCTAAGTCGCTCAATTGTTGTCTAATTAGTCTAATCACAGCGTTTGCGTACAGCTTAGTGGTCAGGGTAATCAAACGGCATATGAAAAATCTTGATAGCCGCGGCGTACAATTTTTTAACAGATTTCAACATCATAATTTATGTCGGTAGAGAAACGATTATAAATAACAATTTTAAAAGTAACTTTAAAATTGTCCAGAAGAGTCGCAGAAAAGGATTTCAGCCCTCGAAGTCTTTCGGGAAATTCAAAATAGTGTTAAAACTTGTTCAAATTTCAAAAATTGTAGCAAAATAGTGTCATGAAATTTTTAAAATATTGCATAGAGGGCTTGACTATAAAATAATCATAACATCGCACGAAATTAATTGAAATCCTTAAAGAAAACTGTATTTCTTTTGAAATCGTATTAATTCTTCACATATTGCAAAATTCCTTGAAATACTTGAAAATTTTGTAAATACCATAAATTTCCTTGAAATCTTCGAATGTTTGAAAATATACACTATATTCTTCCCTAAATACCCTAAAAATGATTTAAAAACTTTGAAAACCATTGAAATTTTAGAAAACTCGAAGATACTGGAATTTGTGATAACTCTTAAAATATTGAAAACTTTGAAACCCACTGAAACCAGATGAAAATTCTTGAAATCTTTTTAAATCCCTTGAAATCTTGAAAATTATATGAAATCCTTTGGAATCTTCTAAATTACTTTAGAAGTTTTAAAACCAATAAACTCCTGATATCAGTTCAAATCCTTTAAAACTCCTTGGAATATTTTGCAATCTTTAAAATTACGAAAATTTTTAGAAATCCCTTGAAATTTTTTTGAAATCCTTAAAATCAATTTAAGTCTTTTCAAGTCTTGAAAACCTTTAAATATGTTAAATATCTTAAATATGTTTAAATATGTTTAAATATGTTTGAATTTCTGATTTTTAGAATGGCGTAATATTCAACTAATCAACGAAGAAGTTTCAAAATATGTTTTTGTTGGCGATCAAGTCCAAGTTGGGCTGCTATTCACTGAAAAAATGGTTTGGTTGTCACAGCTAAATGCTTAGCTGGGACAGCTAAACTATCTTCTTAGTATTCAGTTCATGAGTCATTTTTTCTCATTTGGATTATCATATTTGTAACGCATGCACGAAATGTTCGCTTTTTGATGCATGTATTACGTGCGGGAATATTGACTGTAGATTTTCGGTTTCCCAGAAAATGTCCAATCCTTTCTTTTTTGATTTTTTCTTTTTTGTTTTTCTCAGGATCCTCACTATTTTTTTTCTCGCGTGAGACATAAAACACATCTGGTTACAAAATATGATGTTGATAGACCTAGTACTTTTTGCTCTAAGTGTGCTAACATGGTTATTTTGAGTCAAAATGCCTGAATTTGTATGTAATCAGATAGAAACGCTATGAGTATTATTGTCAGGACTCACAGTATTTTTCCTCCCATTAAACACTCGAAACATACCTTCATGTATAAAATGAAATCGGTAGACCTTATTATAGTTTTTACGATAATCGTATC
This sequence comes from Druon quercuslanigerum, assembly GCA_010014905.2. Lineage (NCBI taxonomy): Eukaryota > Metazoa > Arthropoda > Insecta > Hymenoptera > Cynipidae > Druon > Druon quercuslanigerum. Next base: position 8,376 of record JAAAKG020142969.1, read on the forward strand.
CACGGACGGACAGCCCAAATTTGACTTATACGTACACATGAGAAATAATGCACCATGTACTTATCCCCTTTCATTTATTCAGCATCAGTCACATGCAGGATATTCCGTTGAAAATCCAATAAGAAATCAAGAAAATAATACAGTGGAATTAAGTTTAATGTACGAAAATCAGAAGAAATGCATAGTCAAAAGCGACATGATGTTTATCATATATAATTTTCTCTAATTCCAGCTCGATGAACTCCCCAGGACATACGAATTAGGAATGGATCTTTTAAACGTCAGAAATGGGTCATGAAGCATATAATCGAGATGAGACGGTATTTGTTTTGAACTGTAGTCGATGCCTGTAGCCGCAGATTCATATCAAACGATGCGTTTCGGAGAAAGTCCTGCAGTTTAGAGCGACAAGAAAACGCAAATCGGTCTGATCCGGTTGTTATTAATCCGGATGAAGGAAAGTCAAGTCAACCAATCCATGAATCACTTGTAGCAATTTCGAATTTTAAAATTACCAATTCATACTCAGATCCAATCTCAATCACTCTCCTGAGATCGATCGTGTACCGTAGAATTTTCTATCGCGAAAACCTGTCACGCATCCTGTACGTCATACAGACTAAAAAAGGGAAAAAAACTTTTAAAAGAGGCTTACAAGCAGGCGGTCTTATGCTTGTAGTTAAAGACTTCTCCTGGACGATTAATATCTACAAGAAATTTCTTGAGCTTCAGTGATGTATAAAATGCAAACGTAAGTCCATTTCAGGCTTCTGACTCATTTGAGAAATTCAAAATAGGGTCTGTAAGAAAATAATATTTTAAAAATGCTTAGAAAATAGTGTCACGCAATTTTTAAAATATTTAATGGAGGGGTTGATTAATTTTAAAATCTAGTATACAATATACATTCTGGCGGAGTGAAAATGATAAAATTAGCCGAATCGCTTGAATTCGGGGAAAAAAGGTGTGGGTTGTACCCGAAAAAAAAACAATTTCGAAATCGGTTAATATCTTTTGTTTACTTTTTCAATTAAAAATTTCAAAAAAATTCTCTATTGCTAGTGACCAAAATTTGTTAGTGAAAAGCAATATAAAAATGATAAATTAACAAAATGTTTTTTGCATACGTTTTGGAAAAATTTAAATAAATCAAACCTCAAATCTCTTCAGCTTGAATCAAAGAAGGATTGCGCCTTAAGTCGTTGCCATTTTGAAAATTTTACTTTTATTGCGCGATTTTAACGACTTGCTAAGACTAAGCTTTCAGAAATAAAAAGTTATGGAAAGACTCAAAAAATGTAAAATTGTCAATTTTCCCAAAAAATTTTTTATTAAGCAAAAAACTTATTTTTGAATGTATAATTTTTCATCATGAATCACTAGAAAAAACTGCAGATATGACAAAATTTTCCTAATTTTGTATTTGAAGTGTTTATAATTGCATACAATAGAAAAATAAGAAGCTTTCAAAATTATGAAATGTGAAATGATAGAAAAACTATAACATTTCAAATTCGAATTTTTTGAATTATACACAAAAAATTAATTTAAATTAAACCTAAAAAAATATAATAAAATTAAAGCTTTACGTGATTTCAATTACAATTTTAAAGCAAAAAAATGATTCTGCTGAAGTTACAGGATTTCCAGTTAAAATAGAGACAGCATAGCTTTTCCGTAAAGCTTACTGCATTTTTTGATGATCCTGATAATGATCCTGGAATATGTTTAGCTAAATTTTTTTCTGCATGGAATAAATAAAAGCAAATCGTCAAATTTAAAAATTCAGCTCTGAAACTTCAAATTGTTCTAATTTGAAGAATTTGGAAATTGGAGTTACAAGAGTTAACCAGGAGCATTTTAAAATTATTGTATGTAAAACCAGTTTAAAAATATTATTCACCGTTTTTATAAAGAATATAATTTTGTGTTTATATTAAGATCATCTGATAATGTGAGTAATACTTGTGTTTTTCGAGCTGAAATTGAATACAACCATTAACCGACTTTCTGATACCGGAAGGACCGACTTTAAAATACGTGCATTACAGGATATGAATTTAACTCAACTGCAAAAATTACAGGTCGTGAAAACGGGTTACTCTATTTTGTCCTGTTACACATTTTGTGCTCAGTAAGTTAACGTTCAATCTAAATCAGAATGTCAGTATGTAAGAAGTTGATTTTTTTTATAAGCATAATTGCCATTGTCCGATTGGAAATCAATCATGGATGCACGCAAAACTGTTTTTTTATAGCTTGAGTACTTTAACCGCAGGATCATAATAATGAGTGTAATTTTCTTTATTTTATGTAATAACTCTGAGCCATTTGAGAATCAGAAAAAATTAATAAGCCTTAATAACAGAGGAAAAAAGAAAGAACTGCATCAGTTCAATCAAATTTCAATGATAAAAATATAATCTATAATTATATAATCACATGAAATCTCATGTGCACTACAGAAAGTTATGTACTTCATTCTAAAAGAAAAGATAAGCGAGTGTACAAGCTTAACTTAGAAAATATAATCCGAACCAAGCGAGAGGAGGAAACGAAGGAAACCAAGCATCATAAAGTGTCGAAATAAAAATTTTCAACTAAAACAGATACATTTTCAGTAAAAAAACAAAAAAGTGGAACCATAATTTGAACAATTAAAAAATAATTTAAAGAAATGAATAGTGAAGTTCAAGGTTCAAAAATTAATTTTCAATCAAATAAAAACGAATTTCCAATCACAGTGATGAATACTCAACTAAAATGATGAATCTTCAACAAAAAAAGTATTTTTTAACAAAGTGGTTCAAACTGCAACCAAGTAATTGAATTTTCAACAACAAGACGAATTTTCAAGCAAAATAGTTGAATCCTCAACCAAAGAACATTCATTTTTCAATAAAAAATTCCCTAACTTTTTCGTTAACACTCTTTCATTTTCCCTGACAGGATTAATATTCAAACACCAGGATTTTATTCTTGTAAGCCTTTTACCATAGAATCTTCTATTTGAACAGAATAAAAAAAATTTGGATATACTTCCGAATAGCACCCACCGACGATTTTCTTGAAAGTACGTATACTTACGTATTTTGATGCGCTGA
>JAAAKG020142970.1:0-11479 GCA_010014905.2 Druon quercuslanigerum
TCTGTTAAGAGAACCTAAACCAAAGCGATGTGGCAAAACATCATTTTCAAAAGATTTCATTACACTGGCAGCATAATTGGATACGTCATGTTCATTTTTTAACTGTAATATAGAAGAAAGCAGTTTATTAGAGATCCCAGTACGTAATTTAAACAAAAAGACTACGAGTGCTTGGGCACCGAACGGGATTGGGTCTTTCGGAGCGAGATCAACATCTCTTTAACTCACCTTATAGAAGGGGTATCCATTACTTTGGACAACTCTAATGCAGTGATCCTTGATGTGTTAGAATGCACTTTCAAGAGAGCAAGATCTTCATCAAATATACGATTTTTTATCATATGAGCTCTACGTCACCAATTTCCTTTTGGTATGTATATTTTCTTCTTAATGTAAGACTGAACTCGAGCTTCTTCAGGGATTGTAGTTAAATTCGTCCTAGAGAAGGAGATGCAACAACATTTGTGACTTGCAACACACCGCTGAATAGGAAGTTGAATGCGTTCATCATCAGGAATTTCATCATTTGATTTAAGTTTAGTTTGAAACGTTGGATCATTGTTAATAGGTCATTGTCAAAAGCAGAGGCATTCTCCTCGTCAGCATTAGAGACACGATTGAGATTTTTTTATAAATAGAGAGTCGACAATTGTGTCATAAAATGTCATTAACAACTATTATGCGGTTTAATAAAAGAGAAAAATCATTTGCTTTAGTTGCATTTTTTATTATCTTTTTTTGCCTTTCTGTTTGATTAAGAATGCGTCGGAGCCAGCACATTTAAGCTTTATTTTTAGGCGAAACATTTTTTAATCAAAGAATGAGGTCTTTTAAAGCACAAGTATGCAGTACAATTATTACTGCTGAGAGATGATAATCAAGTTTTGTTCGGAACAAGTGAATAACGAATTCAGAAACTTAGTATCGTGGCAGGCAGCAAGATGCTTTGAGAATATCTGACAGTCTGTTCGAAACAAGTGAATCGCGGAATCAGAAAGTTAGTGTACTGACAATCATTAAGGTGTGGCGAAAACATTTGACAATCAGATCGAAACAAGTGAATAACGGACTCAGAAAATTCGTGTGCGGCTAGCTGTAAGATGCTATGAAAATATTTGACAATCAGCTCGAAACAAGTGAATAACTGAATCAGAATAATAGTATCACACAAGCCGGATTGGAATCGCAATATTGAAAATTTGTTAAACATTTTTTTACTAGGTCATGTTATGCGTTAAACGCAATACACGCACGGCACCCTGCGCCAGAGTTTGCTTTTTTAAGCCAAGAAATATCCTTACAAAAAATTTGGGTAAAATATATTCTAAGTAGACAATAAAAGCATTTTTTCAAAGAAAAAACTAGAGGTGTATCTCTAAAACATAACCTCAAAAAGAATGTTGAAAATTTTGTTAACATTTTTTGCCCCTATATTTTGTTTTAAAAATTTGATAATTTTTGTTTCTAATTAGTCTTACAGGTGACTATAACATATATTTCGATCATCAAAATCGGTTTCGTAGTTTTCGAGAAAAATGACTTTTTTGATTGTTCTGTCCTTGTCCATAACTCCCCTAAAAATAAAATTTTCACGTTATCCTTTGTAGGAATTTTATATCACATCAATGTCCATCTATAGTGGTAATATGAACTTGATACGTGCGGGGGCAACTTTTGCATGTTTACCGCCCTAGACCCTTTGAAAAACCCGATATCGCAGGAAGGATGCTTTTCCTTAAATGTGACGTGTAGCTCTTTTAGGTTTCTGAAAAGTAGCCGCTTTTGCATCAACGAACGTAACTGATATGCAGTCTTTTTGGCCAAGCATGTCTGGGCTGAATTCGTTGTCATAATAAAAACTATGGATAAGTGATTGCGTTTCTTGTGAAGGTCGTTTTCCTAATCTGGGATTGGGCGACGAACCAATTCCATGTGCAGTATGAATATTTTTCGCAGTGTGTGCTATATTGTATGCTACGTTAAACGTAGTTTGTATGCGACGAATTCCCCAACTAATCGGTAGCGTAGTTAAGAATCTACCTTTTTTTGATTTATCATTCGTTTCCGATCATTTTTCTTTGAGTACATCAACCAGTTCATTTATTTCGTTGTTATTATTTCTCTTATTGTCCAATACTTTCTATAACTCAATATCAAGAGCTTTCTTTATTTCTTGAACCTTAAGCTCTTGGGCCTTTATTGATCGACGATCCTTCGAATTATTAATCGGCGAAGCTTTCAGAAGTGGAAGAATTTTATTTAAATTTAAGATTGCTTCCTCATCGCGAACCATTTGATTTTCATATTCTGTTTTTACAATATTATCATCACCATTTGCTACTTTTGCCTCTGTATTGTCTACTTCTTCAGTATCTCAGTGATTTTGCTTATCGAGCTGATCGTGAATTGGAATTAAAAACTTATTATTTGCATCGCTAGAAAAATCAGTTGAGATGGAAGGTCTCATTACATTTCTTAGGCTGTGATAAGCATCATTATAGAATGAAAGTAAACATGAAACGCAAATTTATTTTCCTATACTTTTGGAAGATAATTTTTTTGCAGAAGAAATATCTTTTGTGACTTGGCGAAGTTTTGCTTTACCACTTTTTATTCAATGTTCCTTTTTGTTAAGCGGATTGTAGCAGCGAATAACTGGAGCCATGGCTCAAAATTCTTTCAAAACTTTCCTAGCGTTTTAAACCTTAAATTCTAGAAACGATTATAACGAAAATGACAGGCTTATGACACTCAAAAATATCTTAAATCTTAAATATAAAAGAAAGTAAACAAAAACAAACAAGCACAACATAAACATCTATGACTATTTTCGCTGTAACATTGGAAAATCAACATGAATAAGCTTTATAAGATTGCACATTAAGGTATATTTAGTGACCTAGTAGGCTCTATCAAGATAGGCAGATAAAAGTAAACAAAAACAAAGCTGTATGCATTTTGACCTGACCGTTGCACGGGAGCGTGGACTGCAGGCTTCAGTTTAAAAGTGCATAACTCGGCAACTAGAAGATGCTACAAGCTTTTGTTATAATTAAAAGTAAAATCATAAGGAATAATTTATATAACACCTATAAATTTGATAAAAATTTCTTAGAGTATTTTCAAAAAAAATTCATCAAAAACGTTCAAAGTGACGTAATTGCTACAATTTTGAAAGTTTCTCGAAAATATTTACCACAATGTATTACCAATCTAACACTATTATTTTCCACAGCTTAAGGAAAATCGTTGATCTGGTTAGCAACTCTGATATTTCTGACCTGGCACCTCTCCACTTGTCTATATCAATATTATTAAGATATTGATATATCTTTAATATTGTGCAGAAAATTTCTCCATCTCCGCTGTTTAGATCCCAGTGGCGATAGAGACATTTTCTTCGCAATTTTCAAGATTTATCAAGATTTTAATAAGATTGATTTAGACTAGTAAACAAACAAAATTGACGTCTAAAATTAATAATTAATATTCCATGGTCAAGAAACCTAAGATCAGAAATAAAAATATGATTTTCATGTTTGAAAAAAAAAATCTTGCGAGTATAAATAATGACATCTCCATCGAAGTTGTTGAATAAAATTTTTTCGCCTCTCCGTAGCTCAGTTGGTAAGAGCATCAGATCGGAAATTTGAAGGTCCTGGGTTCAGATCCCAGCTGAGATAGAGACATTTTCTTCTCAATCTTAAAGCTTTATTAATATTTTAACAATATTAAATTCGACCAGTAGACAAATAAAATTAAGATCGAAAATTATTTATTAAATGATATATTTTTGACAAAAATTGTTGCTCACTGCTAAAAGAATTATTCTTGCTTCATGCTTTGTGTCCCAAATCCGTCCACCAGATGAGGGCCTGCGATTTTTTTCTCTCTTTTCGAGCTGCTTGTTTTCATAATCACTGTAACGCAGTTACACCCACGCAGTGCTTTCAAAACGTACACTCTGCACTACTACGTATGCGGTGCATAAGGCACTTCATTATCTGCCCTTCGCGCACTCTTTCTGTATATTGAAAAACACGATTTTTAAATTTATTATTAATAATTAAAAATAATTATATTTCAATCAACTTTTAATGTGAATTCCAAAGCAGATACTTTGCAATCAGCCAGCTTGTTACAAATTAATATTTCGTAGCTCGAGGAAGACAATAGAATGAAATATGGATTAATGATTTACGTAAATGCTGTTTGACTAAAGTTACTTTAGCTTTAGACGTTTCTGGATTGCCGTGATTCAAAAGAGAGTGTACATATATGAAAAGAATAATTTTAAAAAATTAAGTATGAATGTGCGTGTGTTATTCTTATTTTATTTTTATTTTAACTGAAATTCTCACTTTTTACTGCAACTTAGTCATGAAAATTTCAATAAAAATACATAATAAATCTCCCTTCTTCACGGATTCAATTTTAACGCATATTGGGACTTAACAAGTAGCATACATTGTTAGCTTTTGAGCAGAAAAGCGGCATCACAAACATGTATATCACATCCCTCTTCCAAAAATAAGAAGTCTGCGATTAAAAATAAAATTGAGCCTTATAATTCTTCTGAGCAACATGGTTTGAAGTTAAAATGCAGGGTAAACCAGTAAGATGAATTTATGCCATATTTCGGCGCGGAAAGCAAAAAAAGTCTAAACTGCGGTTTTAAATATTTTCAAGCTAAAGAAGTTGAAACTGACGACGAAAATTCTTGTTGCTTTATTTCCCAAAAGAAAATCAACACCTACCTTTGGTACTACATCTTTCGGAAGTAAATATCAAAAAACAAATTCCTTATAAGTATTTTAGGTACAAGGCTTAAAGCAGGCGTTCAAACTAAAATATTAATTTTCATTAGATACAGTATACCCGGTCAAAATTACGCTGACTCAGTCCTGAAGATCTGGTTAATGGTAGAGGGGGCGGTCGATGGTAAAAGGAAAAGTAATTCCTGAATTCAAATAAAATGAAAATAGTCAAGATTCAACATAATCAATAACATATGGCTTGATACAAATCAGTTGGTACTTCTCCACGAGTCTTAACTAAGCTCGCATTATTAAACTAAAAAGTTTTTACATAACTTCTTCTTATTAATTTTTTAGGTTGACGAACTTTGTGGTCTTAAACAAAGAGGCACAAATGTACGATCATTCAAAAGGACGCTCTGAAAGGGAGAACAAAAAAAGATTAACCGTAGGGGTAAGAAAAACTCTAGCGAATGGTCATATTCTACAGGAATACTCGGTTAAATGGACGAAAACTGTAAGCGGAAAGTAAAAAGATCCCACTAGTCATGTTGGGGAAATGAGAATAAAAACTTCCCAAAAGATGTATTGCCGAGTTTCAGGCCAGGTAAAGAAGACAAAATTGGAATATTTGGAAAGGTTTAGTCAAAGAGCTGTTTGGTTGTCCCTTTTCCGGCGGGAAAATTCAAATGACATGAAGCTCCACATTTTTCCCTCTTCGAGTATTTCTGGTGCTTTCAATGTCCTCTATCGTTCCGGGTGTCCACGATCTCCCTCGAAGTATTTCGCAGTCGGTGACCAGTCTTTGGTTACTTAACAAAAGCAAAGAAAACAAAGAGAAATCAGTCCCTAGGGGTCCTTACGATAGCCCTCAAAATATAATGACTAGAACTGAAAATCAAATAAATTAAAACTTTGTGAGTTGCAACAATTTTAGAACGTCACTATAATCGGCCAGCTTACCCCCAATGGTTTTTTCTCGGTATAATCGGGTACTTTCACCCTTCATTTTCAGAGGGTAATTTATCCTTTCAGATTTTCTTATTCGGATATTGACGTTCTACGTCTCTAAATATTTATTTTTTCCAGCCAGTTTTTCCACTTGATTTTTAATTAAATGGAGCAGTTCAAACTATGTTTTTACGGCAGTTTAGCCATTCTATCTTTCTTAATCATATATCGCAGGTGGATGCCTACACGCTTGTAGTTTTTTTCTCGTTAGTTTTTCAAAGCACTTCAGGCTTTCTGCTTTTCTTCATCATATGCAGTAGTTTGACTCTGTAGGTATTTTATTCTTTTAGGACGCGAAGACTTTTCTGTGACTACTCACAGAAATAATGTTGGTAACGTAGGTAGCCCAAAATTCTCAGAAACCAGGAGATCCATGATCGCCCGCGGTGTGCCCAATGCAGTCGTCGATTGGACCAGAAATTTGTTCGTCAATAGGAATCTAACCACGACTACAAGTAATACCACTTTAAGTGGAACCGTTGATTCAGGATGTACGCAGCAAGGTGTTTGATCGCCCCTGATGTGGTGCCTGGTAGTGGATGAGCTGCTTCATCTGTTCACGAGTCAGGGTCTCCACGTTATAGGCTATGCGGACGACATACTGGTTATCGTGCGATTAAGACGGATGCAGTTGCATTCACCAGAAGGTACAAGTGGAGAACCGCGAGTACATTGAAATTGCTTTGCAATAAAAAAATTTTTCTTTTGTATTATAACCTTTGAATTTTCATGGCATTATTATTGGCCGAAATCCCCGCCAATTAGGATTTATAAAGTTTATTTAATATTTCATTGAAAAATTTTCAGCCAATAACTTTATACAAAGGCCCTTGGCTAAGACCTAACCAATTCTGACTTTATTTCATTTGATTTACTGAGTTTCACCTGTTCAAATGGGCGCCAGGCTTAAAGCAGGCATTCAAAAATATTCTAAATTCAAAATACAAATATTCTACAGCAAAACGAAGAGATCGCAGGAGCAGGTGTATATCGTAAAAGGAATAGAATGGGTTTTACAATTGCGATGGTATCCTACGACACTGTTCTACAATCTGAGATTATGTATTTGCTCAGATAGCAGGGCTGCTATAATCGCCCTGAATGAAGCAACGACCAGGTTGCTAACAGTATGGGAGTGCTTTAAAGCACTGAATAAACTAGCCGCAGAAAACCAAGTTACTCTGCTCTGGTTCCCTGGACTCAGTGGAATATAATAATATCGGATAGGCTAACGAAGCTAGTAGCAAAAGGAAATTTTACTGGAACCGAGCCAATTGTAGGCATTTCCAGTATGTTAGTCACTGAAGATATAAACAGTTGGTTGACCGAGGGACATCGGAATGAGTGAGATTTGGTCTCTGGCTGCAGACAGGCCAAAACGGTTTTGGGCTCAAACCTAAACTCTCAGTGAGTGGAAGAATTACTCAAGCTCGGAAGAAAGAAACTGAAGGTCCTAACGGAATTGTTTATTGAACATGAAGACCTCCGGTATCACAGACGTAAGATAGGATTTGAAGAAGGTCCACGCTGTCGTTTGTGCAAAAGGATAATGACGTTTCCCCGATTGCGGGGAATTGTGCTCACTGCCACCGAAAGTCAGGCGTAGAGAAAATTTCATTTTCACACACACAAATATTGACTTTTCCATCATAAGAGACCAATTTTTAATCGAAAAGAACGACATTGTACCAGCAAAGTTGAATTTTTGAACAAACCAGATTAAAGTTGACTTTTCAAAAACAAAGATCAAGCTTTTATTAAATTAGATAAAGGTTTAAACCAAAAGGCAAATTTTCAACAAAATTAATTAACTTTTACTTTGAAATATGTATAGTCCAGTAACAGGAAAGGAATATTCAGTAAAAAAATTCGTATCTTCGTCCAAAAAACATAGATTATGCTTTGACGAAAGACTTGTTGATTGACATTATTCATACATTCGCTCGTTATTGCAATGATTAGTTATTTGTAGGATATTGAACTGACGTCGGTTCACAAACAATTATATATTCACTTTCACAATTTCATTAAATGAATTATGCTGTAGAAGATTTTAATTCATGTAGTTTATAAATGTACTGATTAAAATTTCTAGAGATTGGGTTCTTGTCCCTATAGTAGTTTCCTGGATTTCATCTCGGATCAATTCAAATATCTCTTTGTTGTCCGTGTTTATTTTCACGCCTTCTTAAGACAACTCCATCAGGTTAAAAATTCTTTTTTTTCTTTACGCAAAATTTGTTTTTAACTGAAATTTTAACAGATTTATTTTTTGGAGCAAAATGTAAGCATTTCAAAGAATATGTAAAGACTACATTTTTTGGTTGATAATACGGCTCCTTAATGTTACCACTGTACACACTAGCTTTAAATATCGCGCTATTCGAAATGACCAATCACAGCTCAAACAGGTGGGAAGCATATCAATGGTATGTTTTCATCTACAACGATTTCAACAATAATAAAATCCGTGACATCTTAAATTATCAGAAATTATATCGTAAAGTGCTATAATTGTAAATCTTCATACCTGTTTTCTATACTTAACTATTAAAAAATTTCCTGTGACACAGTTATGAAAAAAATTTTTAAGGAATGGATTTAAGGTCCTGTGACGAGTGGGTCAGGTGACCTGGCTCCTACCTTACAAACACTTTATTTTATTTCCTAACTTATGTTCGCGCGAAGATCTACGTCGATTAAAAAATTTAAGATAGTAAATAAGAAGCATTAAAGGGTGCCTCTGGTCTTAAATTTTAATAACTATAAAAAAATATTTACGAAAAAAAACTACTTTCATAATTATTATAATTTAGAACCATACCCCACTGTCTTAGTGCTTTTCATTTATGATCACAAATTTACAACTTAATGTGGCGTTTCGTGTGAAAATGAGTTAATAAATAAAAAAAGTGTCCGTGATTAACTATTCCGGTCGAAACTTCGAGACGATGACATACCAACAGCATCAATAATTTGCGCCCCACAATAAAAACAACGACATTGAAAAACTCTCTGAACGCGCACTGACTCGAACACCACTCCACAACTCATGGCGAAATATCTTAATTAATGGTAGACGAATTGGTAGACATACCTTGATTGACGATTTCGAGAGTCCCTTTTAATCTTTTTAATCCAAGCAGTATACGGCTCAGCCGAGTTCAATGTTCTGTATTTCCAATGTTTCAATTTGACCAACAATGACTTCCGGCTTAGCATTTTCAAGACAATTTTGAACGTTGAGCGTCGAAACTAGCGATCGTCAAGGCGAAATGTCAAATAGTACGTCAGTGCGATGGCCGAGCACAGAATGATCACGTTGAGTACAGGCTTGGCACCTAGGCAATGTATTACGCACCTAGTCAAACAACTACGCTACTCAAACGCGTGTGAAGGCACACTTAAATTAGAGCCTCCATTTTGTGAATTTCATGCAAGCATCCTAACCATTCGGGTGCACTACAGTGGCTCGCCATGTTGTCTAGTTCGTTCACTCGACTAGTCTATATTTTCTGGTGGAATACGTCACACTGGTGCGCGGTAGACGCAAAGCAAACACTCGTCGGACGCACCTAACGTACTTGGTGTGCGCTTGAAGTCTCGGCTGACAGCACGGTCAGAACGCCCTTATGCTAAGCAGGAGGTGTCAACCTCACCATGGAAATGTGTACATTGTCGGTGCTTTTTGCTTCCCTCCTTTCGATACGCAGTGGAACTTTCTCGTCGTATGGCTTTGTGCTTTCACGATTCACGACTGCTTAGTCGTGAATCTGTGACCCTGATAGTGTTGATGGTGCAGTGTTAGGGTTGAGTGATAGCCGGCTCTAACAGTTGGTGATAATAAGAAAAAAAAGGTTCAAAGGCATTAATTAATGTCTTGCTAGTAATATGATGTTTCCCCCCAATCTGGCGACGGTTCGGGTTGACAGCGATACAATTTTCTGTCAGTTGACAATCTGTTTTGATTCTTTGCCCGACCGGGTACTCATTTTTATTTATTCTTTTCAAAGTTTTGATCAAAATGATATTAAATAGGCGTGAACAGTCCATTAATTTAGGCGTTGTAGGAATTACCACGCCACAACAGCTTACGCCTTAGAAAAGGCATTAACAGGCCGAGAAAGCCACCCATTCCACCTCCAAGTGCCGCCACTTTGACCTCGAGACTGGTAACTCATCAATGAATTTACTTAAGGGCCCGTGACAGAGTGAAATATCTTAATAACCGACCTCAATTTTTCAGTTCATTGACTATTATTTTGAACCTGAGAACTTTTTTAAAAAATAAAATATCGAGCTGAAACTTTGGAAAATGTACTAAGGTGCAATAAAGTACCTTAAAGTACTACATTTGGAAAGGAAAATAACTAAAAATTATTTCCGAACGGGAGCCTTTTGCTTATCTTTTTTCTGAACCTCGAAATTTTTTTTATACATAAAATATTGGCCTCAAACTTCGAGAAATGCTAGAGCCGACAAAAAACTACGTTAAAGTACTTCATTTAGAAATATGATTGATCCACGCGGTCCATGTACAACCGGTGGGAGTGAAAAAATGTTCCCTCAGTACTTACAGAGTGGTTATTTATTCCTATAATGATCGCGAAAGAAAAGTAACTTCATTTCGCCCACTATAGATAAGGCGAATTAAACGAATTGGTTAAGAAAATAAAGTAATTTGCCGAAAATTTCGAATTTCTAACAAGTACATTGTTTATAAGGCTATGAAGAAATAACAGCTCGTAATACGAGAAAATATTACAAGAGTGCTTAATTTGTTATTCCTGAACGTTCGAGTTCTGAATACCCGCTCACGTTAATTCTCTGTTGCTTAGATGGTAAGTTGGTTTCATCCAATCCGGAATGTATATTTTACTAGAATCTTCCGCTCTGATATGGAATGTAAATTTGCGCCCTGATATTCTAACTCGAGCAACTCTCGACTGGAGGATCTGAAGGACAAAGCTGATAAATTAATATAAACGTAGACGAATCGATCCAATCAAATAGTAGCTAACGTTTAATTCCTGGGGCCAAGCCACCCTAGAGGCTTACAGGTAAAAAAATAAAAGAAATCATGAGGTAATAATATGGATAATAGGTTCAAAGGTTTACACTGCCGTGGTTTACACAGCCGAGTCGACATGACAATGATTCCTGTTGTCCCTATCTGGCTTCACGTCTGACCTATTGCGGGCGGAATCTCGAACAGTTTGGGTCCTACATCAGTCTTCTCGATGGCTCTATCGGGCCTTTTGCTTGAGCAGCCCTAGGTTACGGTAATGGCTTTCGGGCCCTTAAGAGCGGTTGCACTCCCGCGCTTTGTTGTACTCCTTGCCACACCGCTTCGGCTGGTGAGTTGCCCCGAAAGTACAATTCGTTGAGCATGATGTGACTCTCGTCCTGTAGCCCGACCACGTAACGCAGGTACCTCGCCTTTTGTTTTGTATTTCGAGGGTCGACTAGCGTTGCGCTCGCCCTCAGTCAGTTGAATATCTCCTAGACTCTTTTCATTCGGATGATGGTCCGACCGTCTTTGAGTCGCCAGCCAACCATCTTAAACTTTCCCATCTTAAGGAACATCCAAAATACAAATTTTTCTTATTCTAACTAGGCTAAAAATTCCTTATTCTTATTAAGGGCATGTGACACTCAAATGCACCGACCAAGCCAGTCCCAAGATCGAAATTAGTTCCCATATTTAAAAA
>JAAAKG020142971.1:0-11479 GCA_010014905.2 Druon quercuslanigerum
TTTTAACAACGATTAATAAATTGTTATAAATAAATAAATTGTTCATCAATATTCCAATTTCGCAACTTGAAATTCAAATTTTGCAGCAAATATGTAAGTATATAATACCCAAATAAAATGACTTTTTTAAAGGCTACTTTATCGAGGATCCAAAGACTGAAAACTACAAAATTTGAAAGCCTTTGATTAAACTACCTTTACATTTTTTTTATTTTTCGACAAAAGTTTAAAAATTTAAAGCCCAACTAATGATTCGAAAACTTTCAGATTCCATAGCTTCAGTTAAAAAAATATACAGATTTTAAACTTTTTAATTAATAAATTCTTTAAAATTTCACTATGAGAAAGATTCCTAATGTTTATAATAACTTGAATAAGCATACTTGAAATTAAAAAATATTTAAGGAGAAAACCTATCAATTTAGAAAGCTTATACAATTCAACTATGTGCCTGAAAATTAAAAAGGAATGCAATTTGAAAATATTTAAATTTAAAAACCTTTACCAAATAATTCTTTACACTCACAATTTTGGAATTTAAAAGATTCTATATGTAGAAGCTTTTAAATTAAACAACTTTGTAATTTAACTGAATTTTGATAATATTCATGAAAAAGTTAAATAAAAAACTTAAAAATTTCATATTTCTTGCAATCATCATTTATTTAAAAAAATATATATTTTTGCGGTTCTTTTTGGGTTTAAACATTTTTTATTCTCATTCAGCATCATCAACTATTTCATGTAAAGAATCCACCGATTTATTCATTCTTGCACTAAAAAAATAGACAACAAAATGAAAATAATTTACCCTTTTTAAAAAAAAGTCCCCTATTTACCCGAGAATTTAACTGCTGAACCACTTATGTATTAAACTGCCAAACTGGATGACGAATTTTTTCATTAATTTATGGGCGTTGGATTTATGTTCTAACCTCAACATTTTTTTAATATTAATTTAATTAATGAATTAGTAGTCTTTTAGCTTTTGAATCCTCAAGAAAGAGTTATTTAAAAAAGCGGTGAACATTATTATTACGTTGAAAATGTAGATTTATATTTAATGAAAAAGTTGAATTTAAAAGTTTCGATATTGAGATATTTTTAGGGCTAACTCAGACAAAGAAATATTATTTAACTTATCCTTGAAGATTATTAAAATTCAGTTAAATCAAAAAGTTGTTTAATAAAAAAACTTCTTCATGTAGAAGCTTTTAAAACCTAACATTGCGAGTTTAAAGAATTATTTGATAAAGGTTTTTAAATTTAAATAATTTCAAATTGAATTCTTTTAAAATGTTGCAGTTTTTTAATGTGCGTATCCTTTAATATTCAACATTTTTTATTTAAAACTTTGTACGTTTTTTTATCAGTTAAATTTGTAAGTTTTTAAAAATTATAATTCGGGTTATAATTTAGATTTATAATTTTTTTAATTTTTAATTAGAATTCGTTAAAATTTGAAGGTACATGGTTGAATCGCAAAAGCTTTCTAAATTGATAGTTTTTCTCCTCAAACATTTTTTAATTTCAAGTATGTTTATTTTAGTTCATCTAAGAATTAGGAATCTTTCTCATAGTGGGAGTTTAAAGAATGATTTGGTAAGGTTTTTTAAATTTGAATAGTTTCAAATTGAATTTTCTATCAATTTTCGCTTTTTTTAAAAAGATACTGATCCTTTAAAATTCAAAAATTTAAATTGAAGAATTTCTAAATTTATTAATAATTAAAGAGCTTAAAATCTGTACATTTTTTCAAACTGAAACTATGGAAGCTAAAAGTTTTCAAATTGTTAGTTAGGCTTTAAATTTGTAAACTTTTGTTGGAAAATTAAAAAAAATGTAAAGGTAGTTTAATCAACGGCTTTCAAATCTTGTAGTTTTTAGGCTTTGGATCCTCGCTAAAGTAGCATTTAAAAAATGGATTTTATGTGGGTATTATATAGTTTTATATTTTTATTACAAAAGCTGAATGTCAAGTTTCGAAATTGAAATATTGATGAACAATTTATTAATCGTTGTTAAAAAATGACTATTTTTATGAGTAAAGGCACTTAAGTTTTTCTTTTTTCATTAAACTATCCTCGAAAAGTGTGCCTTTCATAAGAATTTCTTTTATAATAAACTATTTTTGAATTAATTAAATTGTGAGATTAGAACATAAATCCAACACCCATAAATTAATGAAAAAAATTGTCATCCAGTTTGGCAGTTTATTGTATAGGTGGTTCAGCAGTTAAATTCTCGGATAAATAGGGGACTTTGTTTAAAAAAGGGGAAATAATTGTCATTTTGTTTTCTATTTTCTTTTTAGTATAAGAAAGAATAAATCGCTAGTTTCTTTATATCAAATAGTTGATGATGCTGAATGATAATAAAAAATGTTTAATCCCAAAAAGAATCGAAAACATATTTTTTTTCTTCAATAAATGATAATTGCAAGAAATATGAAAATTTTAAGTTTTTTATTTAAATTTTCCACGAATATTA
This sequence comes from Druon quercuslanigerum, assembly GCA_010014905.2. Lineage (NCBI taxonomy): Eukaryota > Metazoa > Arthropoda > Insecta > Hymenoptera > Cynipidae > Druon > Druon quercuslanigerum. The sequence goes on from JAAAKG020142971.1 coordinate 2,491, forward strand.
TTATAATTCAGTTAAATTAAAAAGTTGTTTAATTTAAAAGCTTTTACATTTAGAAGCTTTTAAATTCCAAAATTGCGAGTTTAAAGAGTTATTTGGCAAAGGTTTTAAAATTTAAATAGTTTTAAATTGAATTCCTTTAAAAAGTTTTTAGTTTTTCAATCAGTTATTTATTGATAATAAATATTTTATGAAATTTTATGAAATAGCTACTAAAATGAAAAATTAGAGTTTTCCAATTTAACAAATTTAAACTCAAAATGACAACGTTACAATTTAATTTTTTTATCACTTTATGGGTGCTAGATTTATGTTCTAACCCCAAAATTTTTATAATATTTAATTAATTATATGTATATAATTAATTAATTAATTAATGATGCACCTGAAAAAACGTGGCATCAAATTCGACGCGCATGGCACATAAGAATCGGGCGAAAAATTCAACTGGGCAATAAATTAATTTCATTCCATTGATGAAGTCAATCAAAATTAATACAATATTTTTATAAACATAATGTTAACATTGATAATAATATACATGGTGTATAAAAAGTCCCGGGAAGGTTGGATATTTCCTCAGCTAAAATATTTTTCAAAAAAGTAAAGGTCATTCCTGAAGTAAATTTCAACGAGAAATTTAATGGTGACCTTCATTTTGACCTTGAAGTGGACCTCCGTGGCTTTTTGAAGGTCAACTTCGTTTTTTCCAATAGAAACCCCCTTTTTACAGCTGCAATCGATAGAGCGGAAAATTTTACGTTCAGGTACGTACCCAAGTCATAGGCCAAGTGTAACGTTCAAGGTCAGTTAGAGGTTATTTGAAATTAACAAAGTTTTCCAAGAGGTCAGTGCAATTCCTGAAGTAAATTTCAACGAGAAATTTAACAGTGACCTTAATTTTGACCCTAAAGTTGACCTTCATGGCTTTTTGAAGGTCAACTTTGTTTTTTTAAACGGAAAGCCTCTTTTTTACATCTACAATCGATAGAGCGGAAAATTCTACGTTCAGTTACGTATGGAAGTCATAGGTCAATTGTAACGTTTAAGGTCAGTTAGAGGTTATTTTAAATTTCACATTACACATTTCACATTACACATTTCGTAATGGAGAAGGGTTAAATCCTGTCTCAAAATCAACAATTGAAAGAACTGTAAGGCGCTTTATAAATCATGGATCTATCAAGGACCTTCAGAACTTCAGAGAACTTTGATTGATAGGAAGATGATTCGTCATGCTGTAACTCATTTTTACAATTGCATAGCTTTTTGTCTAGAAGCTCAAGGTTTTCATTTCGAACATCTTTACCCAAGCGTAAGAAACAAGGGGACTCACGCTAATCAAGCACCCCGAAACGTCAGAGGCAAGGGGACTTACTACGTCTACGTCGTTGTTCCTGGGTAATGCTAAACGTAAACGTAAACTGCTTGGACCTCTTTGACCTCTTGGAAAACTTTGTTAATTTCGAATAACCTCTAACTGACCTTGAACGTTACAATTGACCTATAACTTGGGTACATATCTGAACGTAGAATTTTCCGCTCTATCAATTGCAGATGTAAAAAAGGGGGTTTCCATTTTAAAAAATAAAGGTAACCTTCAAAAAGCCATGAAGGTCAACTTCAAGGTCAAAATAAAGGTCACTATGGAAATCCTCGTTGAAATTTACTTCAGGAATCACCTTCACTTGTTTAAAAATATTTTACCTGAGGAAAGATCCAACCGTCCCGTGACTTTTTAGACACCCTGTATATAAATATTAGTAATACTTATATAACTGTATAATATCAATATTCTGTACACCTGAAAAACATAACCTCCAAATCGACGGATATAGGAAATTAAGAATTGTGCGAAACATTAAAATCGCCAATTTCTTTCATTTCTATCAAATTCGGATCGAGATATAAATAGAAGACCGCCAAAGTTTTCCGATCGGCAATCTTGCATCTTCGAACTTTCGGATTCAGAAGAGGAGAAGTTGGTTGCGCGCGCAATTACAGTCATGTGCTACGCTACTACCTCTACGCTACCACTCTACAAGAGCTTTGATTGTGTGCGAGGGTAACTCGTTTCAAATATGGGATCACTGCTATGCCAGTCCCATTTCATGGAAGCTGAGAAAGTTTCAATGCTTTCGGTGGTTGACATAATGGGCTTTAGCAAGAGGTCGGGGTTCAACTACTGACAGCGATGATTCAGGGTGTGGCACAATAGGTTTTATAGCATGAGGGCCAGGGCAGTTCCACTTTTTGGGGCTCCTTGCCCGTAATATAACTAACTAACTGACTTTCTTATGATACTTTATTTTGTTTGAGTTGGATTTTTATTTTGAGTTGTCTTCACGGTGCTGTCTCAGTATATATTATCAGTCAGGTACGAATTTTGGTAACTGCAATCAAGTGATCTAATAAGAGCATTGCCTAATTTGAGATATTGGGCAAAGTCTGGTTTTTAATATATTATTCACGAACTGGGTTGTAGTGATTAGCACTGTCGTCATTCTTATACTTGAAATGTTTCTTAAATGTGAATTAAATAAGTAATATTTAGTCACGCAGCACTACAGAATTCCTGACCTCTGCTTCTCACAAGTACTAATTTCAATTACTCTAGTTGGTATATAAGAAAGTCCCAAATGTTATCTCTCAGCGTGAAGCGTGCGTCTGCGAAGTTTCGTCGAAATTGTCTTATGTGTTTTATGTGTATATTATGTGTTTCTAAGTAGTAAGTAGTTATAGGTGCCGCGATTTGTATTTGCGACGAAATTGTATTCTGTTTGGCTGTGACTGACTAATGCGTGTGTGAATCCAAGTGTGTGCTGCTGATTTTGTACAAGGCTGTTTTCATTAACAGAAGCTTACGGTTTACCAAACTGGCAGTTAAATTTTCTCAAACGTCAGTCATTCCTTCATGCCTTTCCAGTAAACCCAAGTACATTTTCTACCGAGTCCTTGATCGCGTTTGACGATCTATTCAGTAATCTTTATGTAACGTGTAATTTATTTTATAATTATATGTATGTAAATGTCATCTATCAAGTACAGTATTAATTAAAGTACAATTTGGAAGATACACAGAAAAAATTAAAGATAAAATTCACATCGATTCCAGGTGAAAGATTCATCGCAACAAAAATTAATCTTGCCAGATAAACTTGACATGAATTGAAAATAATTTCCGATTTTTAACCTTGCCTGGATAATATTTCGCCTTATAATCGCTCCATTTTATTCGAGGTGTAGCGAGAATTATGACGCCAGCGCTATCTATCGTCGTTTAACTACATTAAATTGGAGAGAACTGGAGATTCCCATCATTCATTTGCTTTTTGCTAAATGTTATTAAATAAGTTCTAAATCGTCTACAATAGTGTAATTTATTTCGGAAGAGATATATTAGTAAAAAAAATTTTTTTCGTATTTTCTGTTGCTAATTCTACATGTTTTACCAAAATTTGCTCACGAGAGCAGAATTATTTTCCTTAACCTCAGTGAAAGTTTCGCCGAAATATGTTTCATGTTTTACCGTTGCAAGTCTCACCTGAAAAAATTTTAATCTTTGTTTTTCCTGTGATTGTGTTAAATCTGGTGTCCGGACTAATAGCTCAAATTCACTCATACTTTACCGTTTTCCCATTACTGGCAAGGACGCCGTAGCAGACGACAGCTTTTATTCAATCGTAGGATAAAATTTCGCCGAATAGCATGTACAATTTAACAGCGGAAAATTTTACATGCAAACAAATTCAACTTCAGTTTTGTCTGTGTATTTATATCAATTTTCCACACTGCCATGTTTCTGAATGAAGTATTCCCGATTTTCGTTTTACCAAACTATAAATTAAAATTAATCGAAGTTTCCATATGTCCCGAGTTTACCCAATTGAGGTTAGTAAAGTTTCTCGAATTATTTTTCTGCGTGTAGTTTGGGAATTTTTTCCTCATAATTGGTTGGCATTACATTATATAATAACTGCATTATATCATACAGTACACAACATTTATTGTAGTTAAACAAAATCATTTCTTTGAATCTGCACTGAAAAAAAATTGATTGAAAATTACAAGTCGGCTTGTGAACGTTTTACTATGATTCATGCGTTAATTCTATAAGTTTATTGTGAATTCGCAACGATTGACAATGCAATTTCACAATATTTGTATCAATTTTACCTTAAAAGTGTAATATTAACACAGGAATCAGTGGACATAAAAATACTAGTGACTAACGTGGTAAATTTCAGACATACGCGGAGAGGATTGGTCATTTAAAAATTCGTCGACTTCGTGTATTAGTCTCGGATGAGAGAAGAATTGAAATTAAGTTTTGAAACCTCCTTGTTGAAGAATGTAATCAATAATTATCTGGAAATTATGAAACATTTGAGAATAATTAAAAAATGTTAATTGCAGAGTTTAAATAAATAGCGGTATAAAATTTGCCCGACAGTCACTAAAAACGTGGAACGCAAGGGCGTTATATTCTCTAACCCAGTTGACGAGAGTCTCAGCGATAGTCGAAGAAAATCTAGAAGAAAGGAAAGGAAAAGAATATTATTCAGCGTCACACGTTCAAAACACACCCACGCTTCTATGCATATATATATATACACACACACAATATTTTTGCAGTATACCCGACTTTATTACTTATGCTATACGCAAACCTATGCTAAACTTACTATATTACCACATATAACGCTGTATAAACTAACGGGCTAATGCAGTTTCGCACGCTGAATGTCAGTATTCAAACGGCCCTTATATACTCAGTAGGCGTCTCTTTCACCGCTTGTGGGAATCAGAGCCGTATCTGTGGTATGAAAGGCCCCGAGAATGTCTCGCTGTTGAGAAAGATTGTATAAATAAAATGTTTTATTAATTTCAGATGTTATTTAACTGTATTTACCAATATCATAGAGACGAACATTTTTGAGAACTTACTCAGTTATTCTTTTAATTGTAATATAATTTACAATATTATTATTATTATTATATATATATATATATATATATATATATATATACACATATATTTGTATCTTTATCACAGAATTATTCTTAAATTTTTTACATTAATCAATATGAAAATAAGCTCAATAAAAAAAGTTGAGTATTAATATTTTTAAATAAATAATTTTATTGTTTGTTTTACTAAATAAATTTGTCACATTAAGTAAGCTTCGAAATTCTTTATTTAAATTATGAGCTTTAAAAATGAACAGATTTTAAATCTTCAGTCCATCAAAATTGAGTGCTCATAAAATTCGAGCTTTTGAAAGTAAAAAACTAGGCAATTTTATAAAACATTTCATAAATTTTATGGAATTAATTTTTACATATAGATAGTTTTATTATATTATGTTTAAATTTTCTAATTTTTTTCAACTTACAAACTTTTAGGGTTCTTAAATTTGTACGTTTTTCGAGTGATAAATTAATTTTTTTAAATACGTTGATTAGACGGTACATTCTAAACCTTTAATTCTTTTTGAAGTTCCTAAAATTAGAAATATGTAAATTTTAAATCTGCTGCCTACAAAATTAAATTCTAATTCAGCTTGTACATGTAAGAGATCAGAAGTTTCGAAATTTTAAAAGTTATGCATTTAAAATTAAAACCCTTAGAGTTTACCGTCTTCACAATGAAATTTAGCTTCCGAAACTTGCAGCATTAAAGACACAGAAATTTTGGATAAAAAATTTGAGCATTTACTGTCCATGAAGTTTAATTTTAATTTAGGAATCTTAAAACTTGAATTTTGTACTTTATTAAGCACCGCAACCAAAATTAAAAAATGTTTTCAAGATTAGGAAAAGAAGAATAATTCAGTTGACAGAAAATTGCAATTTATTTAGAATATTATTTCTTTTTTCCCATCCTCTTTAAAATTACATCCAATTTTTTGGTTTGTACCAATATCTATCACGTAATTTGTTTCTGCTGATGATGATTACACCAGAAGGAAGGTCCTTATAGTCTAAAATACAGTGCTTGTAATAATTTTCATCAAACACTTTGTATGTGTGCAAATGCATGCATAACATTTACTGCAAGTTATTTTTTAGAGAAATACAATTGTATTCAAAAAACTTCGCGCTTACATTTTTCCGTGTATTATACCCGATACTATCACGTGCTTTCACGAGGTTTCTTTTAATAAATATATTTTAATAAATATTGTTACTTTTGTTACTGCGATGTCTTAAATTTGGGTATGTCATGATATTGGAATTACCATATTTAACTAACCGTTTAGGTGCTTTTAAACATTAAAACGGCCAGAAACCCCCTTTTCCAACGTTCCTTGGGAACGGAAAGGTACCACTATGACTAGTAAAAAAATAATGTTGTTCAAATCCACCCTATCAATTTCCAACTTCGCGTTAAATATGATCATTACGATATATCACGATAGACCCATATTTGAGACATCATAGTGACAAAAGTAACAATAATTTTTAACTTTTGCCTCGTTAAATCGCTTCATTTATCGTTGACTTAAATATTCGAATAGTTTGTTGTCAAACAACTTTTTTTTCAGCTGAAACAGAGGTAACAGGTGACGCCCCTAGTATGCAATCTAAACATGCACTGTAATCCGATTCACATGGAAAGTGTAAAAAAGCAGAACGATGGAAATTTTACCAGAATTTTGTAATTCCACGGGAGAGTAAAATAAATTGGCTGGCGGGTGTCACTCGACAACATAACAACGCGTTCGCGTGTTTTATGTATGAAATGAAATATATTTTAAGTATTGCATCCGTTTCGCCTATATGAAATTGGGATAAATTCATATTGCTATAAATGTACATGTTCTGATGCGCGATTTTATGACTATCTCCTATAACTACGCAGGTAGGCTAATGCTGATATTTGGTATATAAGGGGACAAGAAAAAGTTTCTCTTTGAGTGTGGTATTTTTGTGGAAACAAGAAAGTCCTTTGAACTAGCTGAAAGTATCATATTTATAAATGGACTTCTTAAATTAAACAATTATAATATTATATGAATGTTGAGGTTATGCGTCTCTTTGTCTCGAGATGGCCTCTGCTATTTTGCATTGGTAGTTGAATTTTACAAGAGGAACTTAAAATTACATTGTCTGAAAGTAACGTTACGGGAATTTTCCTCTCTGCATGTGATTTTTAAGTATCACATTAATTTTCAACCATTGCAATAAAATGCCCACGTTAATCACTGGTATTTTTATGTATACTGATTAATGGGGTAATTTTCAACTACTTTTTTTACAGTGTGGTAGCAGCAAACAAAAACGTTTTCGTCATTCACTCGTTATTATTTGAAATCATTACAAGATTCAAATACTATTTCTCTCACCAGTTTAATGAGTCGAAAGGTTATCGGCAATTCATAGAAACCCTTACGAGAACTAAAAAATATACATTAAGGCTACAATTGCAATATATAATTCTGTATTTACATCCACTGTTCTTCAAGTTAGCGAGATCTGGACATACCAAGAAAAGAATGTGAGCAAAGTTAACGCGAATGACATGCACCGTTAAAAATTTCTTTCGGAATTGTACGAAACCTGTAGTGCAAGTTTTTTACAGTTACATGTTTCGTAAAATTACAAAACGGTTTTGTAATTTTAATTGTATTATTAATTTTAATAAATATACATTGTTTACGCATTATCTGGTCAAGAAGGGTCGCAATTTCATTTCCTACTTTCTCGTTTCTTATTTTGTCACAGAAACTATCAACAGGCCTGGATTTACATAGGGGTAACATCGGAAATTGCTCTGGGCGGAAAATTGATTGTACCGCGTACGTACGCGCGTAGCATGACATTTTAAGTGCAAAATCCACTTTATAGTGCAACATAGTTTTAAAATAAATTTTTCTACTTCTTTTATTTTGCTTTTTTCACTTCTCACTCACTTGAATTCTTCCTCCTTAGTTTCATTACGCAATCAACATAGCAATCAACATTTACTCTGAATTAAAACGGTGCCAAAAAGCGTAACGTTTCTAAAGATATTTACAATGGCATTTCAGATTTTTTAGGAAACGCTTGTAAATCTCTGTAAAATAAAGTTGATATCTTGCGATCCAAAAACAACGTAGGGTATGTAGAATATGTTCAGTGTTTACAAGACTTTCGCGATGTTGTTAATACGTATTTAAAAATTTCATAAAAGTTTTCTAGATTTAAGAATCAGTGATAGACCAAAAGTGCATGCGATAATCTATCATGAAACATATTTTGGAAAGAGAAACAGCGAGGTCTTGGATAGTACAGCGAACAGCCAATGGAATCGGTACATGCAGTTTTAAAAAACCGTGGGACAAATATAAGTTTCAAAAAAGTAATGATAATTTTTCTTATAATTTATTAAAGGCTGTACATGAATATAATAGCCAGTATGTTTAGTTTTTTTGTGTGCATATTACTTCTAAACTTTATTGCTATATAATTTTTGTTAAAAGTTTTTTTTTACGTTGGTATATAGTTAGGTACATTAAAAATTATGTAAAAATATACTTATTATACAAAATTTATATTAAAAAGAATAATAAATATAATTTTTGTACTTTAAACATAATTTATTTTAAAAATGAATCCTTTTTCTCAAATAACTTTAAATTTTGACATTAAAAACGTCAAAAATAAAAAACGGCTCTATGAATGATTTTAATTTTTCTTGGAAATTGTTTCTGGAGCTTTCTAGAACGAAACACAAAAATAATATAAGACCTCTCTTGTCATCGCCATTTAAAGTCACAGAAAAAACTAGAGGTTCACTCATGTTGCAGCTCAAATGAAAGTTAGTAACCTTAGGAACTTGAGCTCATATAGATACCTGTCGAGACCAGGATTGTGCACGTAATATACCTTAGGTAAATTACATGAGGTTTTTGACGTAATTTACGCACGTATATTACGTCCTTAGTTTCATACAAAACGTATTATACGTTTTCAAGATGGCGTCGACATATTGACATTTCGTTCGATA
>JAAAKG020142972.1:0-11479 GCA_010014905.2 Druon quercuslanigerum
CCCACCCCACCTTCCTATTAAATTAATTTTTAAACAAAAATTTAAATTAATTAAAAATTAAAAATTTAAATTTAAATTATAAATTAAAAATAAAAGAATTTGCAACAAAGTTAAAAATATGAGCTCTGAAAAAAGGCAATAGTTGATATTTTAAACAAAACTTATTCAAATTTCCAATCGAAAACAGTTGAATAGTTAATTAAAATATGAATTCTTAATTTTTTAATTAGGAAAAAAAGTTAAATGAAAAAAGACGAATTTTTAATTACATTTTTCAATCTTCGTCCAAATAAGGTTAATTTTTTACCAACAGAGAAAGAGTTAAATTTCGAGTTTAAAAATTAATATTTAAATAATGAACTTGAATTCAGTTTAAAAGGTGAGTCTTAAAAAAATTATAAAAAAAGAAGAATTTGCAAAAAAGTAAAAAATATGAATTTAAAAAAAAATGTAATAGATGATGTTTGAAAGAAAATAGCTTTTATTTTTCAATCAAGTACTGTTGAATTTTCCATTATAAAAAGACATTCTTAAATTGTTGGATAATTGAAATTTTTAGCTTAAACATAAATATTTAACTAAACAAGATTACTTTTTAACCCAAATTGAATTAAATTTTCAACAAAAATGGCAAATGCGAAACTAAATAAGACAAAATAAAAAAAGGCTTAAAAAGACAACATTTTGATGAAAAATGTAAATTTTCTACTGACAAAGATAATTTACCAACAAAAAATAGAAAATTCTAATTTTCGTTTGAAAAGAAATGAATCTGTAACAACAAAAAACACATTTTTTAAGACATAATTTCAAACCCTTCAACCAAGTACCTGAAATTTCAAGCAAATAAGATTTTAATTTTTGATAAAAGACAGTTTGATTTATTTAAAAGTACGAAATATCTATTCAATATTTGAATTTTCACTTAAAATTATCAATTTACAACAAAAGCAAAAATAAAATAGTGAAATAATTTGATGTTCTTATTCGTTTATATTATTTCAGTTCGCATTTAAGTAAAAATAAATACTAAAAGGAAAAAGAGGGGAATAGGAGGGAGGCTGTGAAGCCAGCGGTAAATTAATATGTATTTTATAATTTACAGCCTTAAAAAAATAGTTTAAATGAGTGTTGAATTTTATTTTTAATACGACATTTTAGGCCCAGTTTGAAGCATATCGTCTCTGAAAATATTGACTCATTTAAAAAAAATATCTCATTATAAAAAAATTTAAGGTATACATACCAGACTTAAATTTTTATTTAATTTTATGAATTGTGTGATCAAATATTAATTTAAATTTACGTAAAAGTGATTTCTCTGGAATTCATTATCACGAATAATTCTGAAATGCGAAGGTGAGAAGTGTTGAAACTTCCAAGCCATGAACTTTGTTTCTTCGGCGACTACATTGCACCTTCTAAAAAAAACCTTATCTATTGCGTCTTTCGATTATTTAAAATTAAAGGAAGCTAAAATCTTCCCTATTTTTACAAAAAAAGGGAAAAAATCCGCACGGTGCTGCTCAAGCATCGATAGGTTTGATTTAAGTGGATTTAAAAAGTTTTTGGATAGGTTTTTAAATAACTATTTATTTTTTAACTATTTATTCATTTGTAAGAATTTTACATATTGTTCTCTTAATCTATTCTTTAAAAGGATTCAATTGACTGTTATAGCAACCTTTTTATCCGCGTGTCCTAACCCACGTACCATCACTGTCCCGAGGTCCAACCTTTTTTTAGTCGCATACATTTAGTCGTATCTCGAGAATTCGTAAAAAATTTTTAATTTTTATGTGCTTAACTTAAAGATAAGACTTCAAGGAGTGATTTGTATAAGTTGGAGATTTTTTTTTAAACTTTCATATTTAATGCAACAATGCGCAGTACATTCTCTCAAAAATTTTCAAAATACATTTACTAGCGCTTACTTGACGCGAAATGCAACACGCTTCTAAACGGGTTTTGAATCAAATTTGACACTTAATTTTTGATTGAGTAGACACGTTTCAATGTCAACATTTTCGAGCACTAACCCACGTACCATCACTGTCCCGTTATCCACACTTTTTTCGTCGAAGAAGGCCATTCTTAGACACTTATCCATGAATTTCATGATCCAATTTATTTAAATATTCTTTGTAAAATTAATAAATAGATATTTAAAAAAAGCCTTGGTCATTATCAGCTATAACTTTAATAAGAACGTTTCCAATAATATTCCTTTTCTTTGACAGCCTTAAGAAGAAACTCCATTTAAGTGAAGAAAATTTTTTTGACAAAAGTTTATATCTCTCTGAGTGATTAAAAAGTTCAATTCAAATGGTTTTAAAATCTACGAATATTCATTTAAAAAGTTATCTAAGCAGTTTTTGAATCCAATTTTATTAAAAATGTTAATGATTGTGGAGTGCTGTGTCCGCGTCCTTAATTTTAAAGATTTCGACGTCTACCTGTCTGTGTCTCGTGTGCACTTATTCCTATAGTCCGTGCAATTGAATCTTTATTTTAAAAATAAACTAAGTAAAAGTAAATAAGTAAAAATAAACAAATAAAAATTCAAAGCACCGACTATCCAATCAACTCTCTGCGCAGAGTTGACCAAAACATAGTATATCAAATTTCCGTTGTAACTTGACAACGGAGGCCGCAAATAAATGTTTCTATTGCAAATTTTTGTATTTTAATTCTTCACCGCCCAAAATACCCAAATAACAAATCTTCAATGGCATTACTATAATTAAAAAAAAATTAAGTTTTAAACAAAAAGAACGATTTTACAAGAAAAGTGGTGAATCTTAAATGAAAAAAATGTTAATTTTTAATATAGGCTTTCAACCAAGTAGATTAACATTAAAAAAAACCGACAGAGTCTCAACAAAAAATTTAATAGTTGTTTTTTTAAGAAGAAAAAATTTCAATTCCAAATAAAAAAGAAGTAAATCCACCAAAAAAGACTAATTTATAAAAATTTAACTTTGAACCAAATACAAGACAAGAATTCAAGCATAAAATTGAATGTTAAATAAAAAAGTTCAGTTTCAACTAAAAATGAAATAGTAAAATAAGATTTATTAAATAAGGAACATTAAACATTTCAGCCAAGTAATTTATTTCTTCAGTCGAAAAGACGAGAAGAGCTTTCAAGCTTTCAATAAAACCATTAAATTCTAAAATAAAAATATAAATTCTCGGCGAAAAATATAGTTGATCAATTTTCAGCTGAGATAATTAAATTTCGACAAAAAAATTAAACTTTTGAAGAAGGTAAATAGATTTTTTTTTCATTTTCGATTTCTTTTCGAAGCCCTTTAAACTCGAAATTAAAAATTTTAAGAATTTTACCATTTTTAACGTTTTAAAGTAAAATTTGACTACAATTCTTTAGGTATCAATCTGCAATAATTCGTCTAGAAACATTTTCTACAAATTTTACATTATGGAACTAATAATGCTTTTAATTTGAAATAAAATAACTTTAACAAGTTAAGATTTTAAAGAAATACATTACATTCAATTTTTCAACATTTCCAGTTTAAGATTCATTAACATTATGACCTTAAATTTAAAAATATTGTACAATTAGGCTGACTCAATGTACATATAATTATAAGAATTATGTGTAATCACAAAAATAACTAAAAAGTTAAGAATAACCATTATTGTGAATATTGTTTTGTAACGCAATATTTTAATTTTACGTATTTTCAAGGTGATATTTCCTTCAATTATTTTAATTATTGCAAATCTTACTTAAATAATATATCTTCGAAAATAATTATTAAAATATACTAATTTAAATGTTTACGAACAGTTTAGATAAACTAATTCTGGTTTTTGAGCGTTTCCTTAAAAACTGATTCAAAAACATCAAAATCTTATTTAAACACCTTAAAAATATATATTTTGTTAAACAATTTTTGGTCCTATTTAAAATTTTAAAGCATTTTTTTAATTTCAATGCTTCTAAATATCTTTTAACATAATTAAACTTTTTCTAAAATATTAATTGTTAAATTTTTATTTTTTTCTAAATTAATTTTCGTTTTAAAACCTTTTTAAGTATTTTGTAAAAAATAACATTTGAAACAAAAAACTCATCGAAAATTTTTTAAGAAATCTTAAGAAAATTGTCTGATTCTCTTCAAAATTTCAAAATCCTTAAAAAGCTTCGAAAATTTTTTTTAAAGTCTTCGAAAATTTACATTTTTGTACAACAAATTTTTAATACCTCAAAAGTTTCTAATTTTGGTTTAAAATTTTAGAAATTTTTTAAAATCTTCCTAAATGTTTTCCCAAAGTTAATTTTCTAAGATGAAAAAACGATTTTAATTTTCAATCAAAAATGTAAATTTTTTATTTAATAAAATAGTATAATTCGTAACCAAATAGTTAAATATATATATTTATGTGAAATTTCTTACAACAACAATAATCTTCTACCAAAAAACAACACTTTTTAATTTATGAATTTTCAACTAAGAATATTCAAATTTGCAACCAATATATTTTTTAACTAAAAAATTGAATTTTTTTCCAAGAAGATTAATTTTCAGCTAAAACATAACGTATTTTCTGCAAACTTGTTACATTTTTCTCGGAAGAAATTAATTTTGAATTAGGAAAATTAATTTTCAACTAAGATTATTTTTCTACCAAAAAAGGCGAATAAATGTTTAGTTAAAAAAATTAATTTTAAAATAAAAAAAAGGATTCTTAACAAAATACGATTTAATGCGAATAAATTTTAATGCGAATAAATGTTTAGTTAAAAAAATTAATTTTAAAATAAAAAAAGGATTCTTAACAAAATACGATGCAAAATACGATGTAAAATACGATGCCAAATCAATATTACTCAGTACGGGTAAGTCACTAATGTCAGTGGAAATGTCCTCACTTTTCCGAGCGTAGAGATACAAATGGTCAAATGCACATAGTTTATCACAATAAAGATCTTCACTTCACCAGGTAAACTCAAAAAGTATTTAATAGACGGTTTTATATTGCCAATAAACACAATTTTTTAACTAAGATAATACGCGCGACGCAATATATATATATTTTACAGGCAAAGTATATAATCCAGGCATTATATATAATCCATAGGCATTATGTATAATGCTTTGGACGAGATAGGCAAAGTGTATAATTTTTGTTTTGAATATAATAATGCAGTTAAAAAAGACCATGAAAAATTGAAAAACATTTTTAGAATTCCCCACACGTGTAATTTCTATTTATCACAACATCGCATACTGTAATAGCATTTTTCTTTGATGGTAAGGAATTACTGCGTAGCTACTATCCTCAGGCGCTTGAATTGAAGTGCTAAAAAGAAAAGTATCAAATTTACAATTTGAATGTCACATCTTTCGCTGTGAATTTGTTTCACGGAAAATATTATATTTGAGGTTTATATAGAAAAATTTTTTATTAGTGGTGTGCAGGCTTGTCGTTTAACCGCGGCAAATCTTCTTTATTCGAAACGTTCTCTGAACTGGCCGTTTGGGCCCTACTGGAATATTATCCGTTTCTTCTGTGGTCAATAAGGTAATCTGGCCACTTTCCATGTTTATTTTCACGCGTAAATCACGATACTTCTGCTCATACAATCCAGCAAGAGCATTACATCCCTGCAATATTGCAAAGGCTTCACCACCAGGTGTTGATAGGACAACTTGTTGTTGGGTTGACACGGGCTCAAAAGTATTCTCTGCTATCCTCAATCTAATTGTTGTATTGGCAGGGAAAGTGTAGTTTCGAAATTCAAATATCCATTTTGGATTCGTTTTCAAAGTGAGCCGAACAAATTTTAGGTCTTGTAATCTATATATTCGTCCCTTGGTAGATAAATAGGGAGGTAAAGTTGCACATCTGGTTGGAGTATGAGGCGTTGAAGACGTTGAAGGTGCTGCAGAAGTTGAAGGCGCTGAAGAAGTTGAAGGCGCTGTAGGCCTATTTCCAGCAACATGAGAAGGAGACCTGGACCTGGCTCGGAGGATCCTGCCCAGAGGAGAGTTGATCTGAAAATAACGCATGTCGGGATAAGCAGAAGCTCTGGTGCTAGGAGTAGCGGGAGCAGGTTCATCATTAGATCTAGGCTGAGGCTGTGAATTTAGCTCTGCAACAAGAAGCAAAGTATTACATTTAGATAAATTAGGTAACTAATCTGTAACGTATCTGTAATTGTAAATATAAAACTCTTATCTTTTGTAGTTACTGTTAAAGCATAATTCACGAGAATTTTTTATAACCTTTAGGAAAATTCAATTAACTCCCAGATTTATCTTAAGAACTAAGATCTGGCAAAAATAAATATTGCTCTACGGGACGACCTCTTGGTGGAATCCGGCACCTGGACCATTAATTGTTCGGGTTATGATATTGCGAGAGCTTTGGCTAATTTAAATTGAAGAATAAAACCGACGATGGATCAAAGGACGAAAAAACGCTTGCATCATTTCAACAAGAATTGAGAGAAAAGCAAGAAAGAGTGCTTCTTGTGTTCAGGGTGTGATTGAATATAGAACATCGAACTATAGTCCACAAACCAAAGATGTACTATCAGACAATGAAAAAGTAAAATTGTACGAGTCAAAGCTTACAAAGTGCATCATCAATTTAAGGAATGGAAGGAGAATATCATCTGCTTCAAGGAGCTTTGAGACAAGCTGATAACATCTTGAGAGAAATGTCCATCAATCACTAACAAAGATCTGGTAGAGTCTTTACCTCATATTTAAAATCCAAGATGCCCATTTCGCAGTACCTGATGTTAGGATGCACTGCAAATCTACAGAAAAAGGCGACTTTTCTTAAGGCATGAATTACAGGTTAGTAGATTTTTTGAACATGTTACAAAATATCTTTACGGCCATCATGAACGACAGAATTCATCAAGCAATTAGCCCTATGTAGATCTGTGTAGAAAACAATTGCCGAAACACGTTGCTCGCCAAAAGGCGTAGCAGGCTGCCAGGAAAACACTCTTAGTAGCAGGTGGGTTTGAAAAGACGCAGAATTTTATTAGCTCTACCTGTCGATGGCCTGGATTGAAAACCGTAAAGCTTTTTATTCAACATCCCATAGTCTTAATAATTGTCTGTTGGAAAGCCCCTACAAATTTCTCCTTTTTGGTTAAACCTAGTCAATTGAAAAATCTTTTTGTAGTTTAAAGTAATTCATCAAAGAATGACACATATTAACTGGTTAAATCGGTAAGAAAAAATAAATTGGTCTTATCCTATCTTCTAACGAGGTAGGATAGTCAAGACTAGGCATGAAAAATAAATTCTTCGGCTGCTAGGAACAGATTCCACTAAACAAAAAGTTATCAGTATAATCAACATGGTTATTGAAAACAAAGTTTGCCAATTACGATCTTTCTTCGCCTTCTTTATATATATTTTTTTTATTGAAAGAACTTTTCAACGATCCTAACAGTGTATGCTGCATACTGAAAGGTTTCTAAAAAAGTAAAAAATATTGATAGATAATCCGTTTTTTCATCTTTTCACTGAGCACGATTTTAAACATTATTTTTATTATAAAAGTCAGATTCATAGGAACAAAGAACGTTACTTTTTTATCAATAATTTTATGTAAAACCAACAAATATCTTTTGCGATGATAATTATTTTTCAAAACCTCTCATTCTACCTACTATGATTTTTTTTCAAATAACTTTTTTTTTAAAGAAATTTTCACTTGTTCTTGTAATTGTGTAAGACCAAATATCTTTAGAAATAAATAAAATATGTTTCTCAATTAATAATGGTTAGTAAATCATTTCTTACAGCATTATTTTGTAGAATTTATCATATATTCTACAACATGCGTTCCAGAAGTTTGACATTTAAAAAACACTTTTCCATGCATGGTACAGTAGAACTTTGCTCATCCGAGCCCGCTTTATCCGGGTTCGAAATTATCCGAAATTCAAACAAAAATACATAACCCTTCTTATCTGAGCTATAATGAAAGAGTAGTCCATATTATCCTAGCCTTATGCATTATTTAAACATATGAACTTGTCTTAACTATCCAGGGCAGATCTTGCTAAACCTCTGCTCTGATTGGTTAATAATACAAGCCGACATAATTTTAAAACCGGAAAAACCTAGAAAGGCGACCATACCTGACGGAAGGTTTTTAGTGCGCTGAATCCAAATCTGGCCTCAGAAATGTTCCATCACCCTAGGCTTTCGAGAACTCCTAACCTAAAAGTGTAAAAAAACTTTTTTTGCTATATTCAAGAACTTTTCTCAACGTAAATAATTTTTTTTCTGAAAACCAATAAAGGCATTGGAAAATAATACTCTTACACTTTAAAACCCTATCTCTTTATCGTGATATCTTTATTTTTGGCGAAGATACGATTCATTGAAGTTTATTAATTCATGATCCTGCAATTTGAAGTACTAAAAGTGGGCACTTTGGGAAATCGAAATAATATACTGGAAAATGATTCAATTTGATTTTAATAGTAAAAATGAAGACTTGTAATTAATCTCAGTTGGGCTCTACCCCTAAAACCATTCCTAATTAGGGGATGGAAAAATAAACATTTTTTAATCTCCGCTTCTTATGAAATTTTCTACCTTTTTCCACAAAGAGTGTCTGTAGAAATTATCAAATCATTTCAACCCCCGTAGCCCCCTTAATCGAGGATTGAAAATATGAAATATCAGTATCGCGGGTGACCATAATTAGTGCACGAAATACCCCTAAAAGAGGGGTTCCAAAATTAGAAAGTTTTTATTTTTCAACCTTCAATTAGAAAGGGTTTTAGGGGTTGAGCTTAACTGAGATAAATTCCAAATATGTATTTTTACTATTAAAATCAAATTAAATCATTTTCCGATAAATTACTTCTATTTCCTAAAGTGTCCACTTTTAGTACTTCAAATTGCAGGATCATAAAGTAATAAACTTCAATTATTGTAATCTTCTTTAAAAATAAATATATTAATAAAAGTAAATAGGGTTTTAAAGTGTAGAAGTATTATTTTCCAATGCCGCTTTTGGTTTTTAGAAAAAAAATTTATTCACGTTGAGAAAAGTTCTTGAATATAACAAAAAACCGCGTTTTTGCACTTTTCGGTTAGGATTTTCTAGAAACTTTTAATAATGTAAAATAAAAAATTATAAGTTCTTTAATGTATTTCTTTTTCCTGTGTTTTAAATAATTTTCATTTATTTGGACTGGATGAAATGATATCTGTTTATTCATTATTCTATTTTGAATTGAGAGAAAAACTATTTTAATTGAGAGCATGACAATGATAAGGTGGATTGCTATGATTCAATCAGAAATATTTAAACTTCTTAAACAATAAAAGTGTGTATTAAAAAAAATTATTTAATGGAATTTAATTTTAAATCCTTCAAATGAAAAGATCTACAAGCTTCTATATTTTCATTGTAAATTAGTATGTGTTTAAATAAAAATTTAGGGTATACAAATTTGCTAAGCTTCGATGTTCATTTAAAGCTTTCACGTGCAGTTCAGTTTTGATTACTTTAAATGAAAATATTTTCTTTTTAACGAGCTAAATTGTTTAATTTGCATAAACATAAATATTTGTGCCAACCGGAATGTTGCCATTAAAGTTGAACATTAACAACTTGAAAATAAAATCAATATAATTTTTAAGAACTTACATTAAAAATTCCATAAAATAAGCTTTCACAGGATTTATTTAATATAATGTAATACGCATACACTGTACAAGTAGGTTGTGGGGGAGGGGGTCAAAGTTTTTGGATATAAGTTTTGTCTTAAATAGTGCTTTATAAGTGAGCAAACTTTAATGAACAATAGGTAAATAAAAATTTCTTCTTTTTCTATTTTGATGAAAGCCGAGCCTTCCCTAGTTAGAACTATACACAGTGAAACTCTTCTGTTGTGCCGATTATTGTGGCTGACGGGTGAGAACAAACCTGTTAGAGCCCGCTCCGCTTTTATTTTTTCACGTCAGAGTGCTCCTCTTAATGACAACCCCCCCCCCCCCCGCCCTCACCGCAGCGCTCGTTATACCAACCTGCGGAGCAGCGTCAATTCTCAGAATGGGGATAGAAGGTGGAGCTATTAAAGGGTCTCAGTGTATTTATTGCAAACACCCGGTGGCTCAAGTTAATGTAAAATTTTTTTCAAAAAATCCACAAAAAGTGAAAGTCCAATTTTAAAGATACATATTTGAGAACACTTACCACGAAAATGCAGAAAAAATGCAATTTCAAGGAGCAGCGTACTGACAAGAATCTTCATCTCTTTGGACAGAGTTTGTACGATGTTACCAAAGAAGATAAAATATAATAGCTACTACATGTACTTATCACTGCTGATTATTATTTCTCACAAAATATTCAGAATTACGAAAGTTATTTAATCTATAAAGATTACGTGGAAGCGGCATTACGTCATCTTCGAAGCTTGAACAAACTGCTGAAATTAAAAACGAAATTCAGCATAAATTGTACGCTGTCCTTATACTCGTATGATATCTAACTTGATATCATAAGTAAAGATTATTATCAGTAATAACATCCAGGCACGAATAAAAAGAAGTGACATGGTGAGGATGCACAGTGGGAGATTTTTTTGGTTCAAAATAACGTACAGCCCACAAATGTTGATTGATTTGGAAAAATGTTTGTTTTTAAAAAGCTGATAAGGTTTTTAAGAGATGTATGAAAGTTGATTGTAAAAATATGATTTGAATTTATTCATATTAGCTATTTCTTCTATTTGACTTTTTATAAAGTAACATTAGTCAAAGATATTTCAATAATATTAATGCTATAAATAAATGTAATAAACAAGTGCATTAGTCTGACTTTGCTTGACGGAAAACTTCGTTTTTTTCGATTTAATTAGGAACGTTATAATAAAGTAAGGTAAATTTATAATTTGTGAATTAATCTTATAATTTTTTTAAACAATTCTAATTCAAAAAATGCATTATATGGGCATCTTTCAGCAAAAAAAGTCGGGTTTTTTAATGCTAGTCCTTTCGTTTTAGAACTGAATGACAATTTAAACAACATTAATAACTCGTTGGTAAATCGTTTTTTTTAGTTTATAATTTAGTTTAAGACAATGCACTTGTTTATTAAATTTCATGTTAAAAAATATAAATTTCATAAGCTTTTTATGTTAGGAAACTTTATTATTAGGGAATTTTATTATTTCGGAATTTCCCAATTCGGGAATTTTCTTACTCGATATTGTTATTAATTTGGAATATTGTTATTCACGCATTTTGATAATTTAGAAATGTTACTCGGTAATTTTTATTATTTGGGAATTTTAGTATTCAGGAATGAAAATTTAAGAAATTCAAATGAGATTAAAACATTCCAATTTAAGAGTTTAGATATTTGGAAATTTTATTGTTCAAAAATTTTATTATAATTCGGAAATGATATTGTTCGGGAATTTTTTTAATTCAGGAGTTTTATCACACATTTA
>JAAAKG020142973.1:0-11478 GCA_010014905.2 Druon quercuslanigerum
TTAATTGTAATATGTATCGCCTGTTCCATATAGGGCTATTTAGCCCTTGGAACTTTTTCTTAATAAATACAAATACATGAGAGACGACATCGTGAAAACCTGATTTTTAGATTCAGGGAGCCTCAAAACGTGGAGATCCGTTGAAAAACAGTGGTGTCCAAACAAAGAAAAGAATCAATTTTTAAAAAGCAAAAAAATTTAAAAGTGTACAACCCAATACTTATAAAATTAAAGTTAGTTGTTAAAGAAAATTAAAAAATTCAGAAAAAATTAATGAAATGGAAAAGGATAAGACTTGTCTTTCCATTTTAAAGGTTTTCGTATCTGATAAAATTTACAGAAATCTTTTTTAACAGTCTTAATCTGCATGATTTTATCCTAAAAATTTGTTGGGAAATTTAAACTAAACAAATTTTCAAAATTTAAAAAAAAATTTTGCGTGGATAGTCAGCCGAAGGGCTAAATGTATACCTTTAAAAAGTAAACATTCGACTTTTGGTGATACCTCCCCCGCTCTAAATGTTTTCATTTTTCGAAAATAGTTATAAAGTTTTTTTTTCAACGTAAATTTATACTTGCAAAATAAATTCGCAAAAATAATATTTAGCGCTTTAAAATAAAATTGTATTTAATTACATTATAAAATAATTAAATTATTGTTTTGGACGAAATCCGTCTACCATTATTGTTAAAAAATGTTTTTTGATTTTTCGGTCTCTGCCCGTGGGACATTCCTCAATTTCTAAAGGGGTCATTTCTTCAACCTCGCCGCTGCTCATGTTAATTTTTGCCTGTTTTTTGACGTTATAACTTTTCATGGCATACATTGCACGAAGAATAGTGTTTCCTTTTTCGAATATTGCAAAGGCGTAGCCATCAGGCGTTGCTAATACAGTTTGTTCCTCGTTCGGTGTACTTACAAAGGTATTACGTCTTCCTTTTAATTGAATTCGTTCATCACGAGGAAAAGTGTATCTTTTAATTTCGAATTGACGACTTGGATTCCTGAGGAGAATTAGCCGAATAGAACTAAGTTCTTGATTTTGAAGTTTACCTAGCCGATAATTTACTGAAGGTCTGGCAAGAGGTGATCTGGTCCTCGCACGATGAGAAGATTCGGCAGGAGGAGGAGACCTGATCGAGAAACGCGGAGTATGTGGTATGGCAGGAGAAATACGCCTTTCAGGAGAATCAAAACGACTGCCACGAGAAACGTAAGGAATAGGGGCGCCATTTGGTAAACACTCAAATGCTGAACTCGATTCTGCAACAACAAAAAAATAGAGGATTGAATTTTCCTTGAGTAGCCGTTGCCAACACATTTCGCCGATTTTTTTTTTTCTCTTTTAGCATATTTTTCTTTTCCGACACGTTTGATGTGAATTAAGTTTAACATAATCAAGCAGGGTAAAGTTTATACTCTGTAGCTTATATTTTAAGAGTGTCTTTCGACTATTTTTATGAATGGGAAGAAATTTAAGCTCGTTGCTTTTTATCAATCACTGTAATTTTTTGTGGGAGCCAGATTTGGATTCAGTGACCACAAAAGCGTATCCGTATGGTGGATTCCGCTCGGGTTGCAGAAATTTTTTTTTTGTAGGGCTGTGATATGTGGAAAAATTGTATATTTGTACTAATTTGGAGAAAATAATTTTTTGGACATTGAAATGAAACCCGTAGCGGGGGCCAAAGGAATTGAAGAACAGAACATTCAAATGCTTTAAGGTCGTCAGTGCGCACGTGCACATATGGTACATATGGTCTTTGTATATGGAATGTAGAATCAATTGCACACTATCTAACTTAAGTATAGTGAAAAAACTAAATTGAAACTACAGATATATTATATTATTATATTCACCAATAGAATTAAGGATGGATCCCAAGATTAAGGAGAAAGAAAAAACAATTTTCATTTTTTCTGATTAGATGAAAATATAATAATGTATTAACGAGTACTTCGCATAACCATTCAGTGAATTATAATTATAGTTCTTGATAAGGTGACATAATATAACATACAGTCGTTATCTCATAGATTGTAGACGTAAACGTGCCTATTATCGGATAAGTTCACTTGATCTTGAAAGGCTATCAAAAATCAATGTTTTTATTCTCTAAACTTTTTTCATATCGTGCATTTTTCGCCTTTAAAATTTTGATTTTTGATTTACTAAAAAAATTTTGAAAATGCTATATCTGTGAGAATATTTTTTTCATTAGAAAAACTCATCAAAATAAATTGTTTGTCTTTTATAAAACTATAAATATCCCTAAATAGAATTTTCAAATTCGGAATAAAAAGTGGTTTCCATCATTTTCAAAATGCGCTCAATTTTTTAATTTTTATCAAAAATGGCTGGTAAAAACTTGATTTTCGGATTTAGGTTGTCGCATATTACGTAAAACGTAACGAATATAAGGTATACTTTCTACCATGATAAACAATTGAAATCTTTATTTTTTTAACATTTTAAATTATCTTTTATATTAATACATTAATTAGCTTTCCCTTTAATTAGAAAAGATGAAGATTGTTTCTACTTTCGTCTTGTTTCGGGTGGTTATCTTTAATTCTTTTGCTACGTAAAATAATCTAGAATATATTAATTATTTTAGGTACCATATGTGTGCGCACATATGGTACTCTCCCATTGCGTGAATCATAAGTCACTTAAAACGATTTCTCAGCGGAGAAGCCTAATAAAATCTTACTATTCATTGTGTGGAGGGGCCAGAAAAATTGTAATTAAAAAACTCTACTAAAACATAACGAAATCCGAAGATATCACGAAATTTCTATCAATGAATTAAACTTTTAACTAAGGAAAAGAATTAATTTTAAAAAAATAAAAAGAATAGCAAATGCATAACCCAATACTTGAATCTTCAACCCAAAAGATAAAATTGGAACAAAGTATGTTAATGTTTATCTACAAAATTTAATTTGCAACGAAAAAGTTGATTGTTTAACAAAATGATAAATTCAGAAAAAATTTATTTTTTAACAAAAGAGATTGCAAAAATGCAACAAAATGTTGATTAATATATTGAATTTTTAAGTAAAAAATATAATATTTACCCTTAATAGGTAATCTACACAAATAATTAAATTATGTTGTTCTATAACGGTTATGATTATAGTAATTACCTTTATCCGCATCAGATATAAGAAAACCTGGATTTTTTAAATGTTTTTTTTAATGCCGTTCCAGAATTTTTTCATTAGGATTTTCAATATCTAAAATAAAGTCTGTCATAGGAAAAGTTTCTTTTAGTTTATTGCATTAAAAAATTTCCACCTGATAATGGAATTATATAAATTATATTTTAAACACGTAATTTTAGAAAAAATGTTGATCGAAAATGGAAAAGGATGCAACTGGTCTTTACAATTTAAAGGGTTTTGTATCTGAAAAACTTCACAAAAATGTTTTTAATCATTCTTAACCTGCATGATTATGTCAAAAAAAATTTGTGGTAAATTTAAAACAAACACGCTCTACATCGAAAAAATGGAAACAAATTGCTAAATATCCTTTAGAAAAAATTTTGCTCTTAACTACCATTAATTGTCTAATTAATTGTAATTGATTGTCATTGATTGCAGCAAAGAATAACTTTGCATGATTTAGAGAGAAAGAAATTGTTTTTTTCTTTTTTTTTTTTTTTTTTTGAAAGTAGAGCTTTTTCCATTAAGATCCCTATAGTAATTTTAAAAACCTGAAGGTAGAGGTTAACGTTCGAAAAAATATGATCCCAATTTCTAAATCTTTTTTCAGTTTGAATTTCCCATCTAGACTTTTTAACAGCAATAATGCACGTTTACAATCATAGATTTTTTTTTAGAACATGTTTTCCCGGCAAAAAAAACCGTCATTTATTTATATGCAATCATTTATAAAAGACTGGTAAGAAGCAACGGTCAGAAAAAAATTTAATTGCAAAATTATTGGTTTTTGCCTATTTTATTTACAAACCAAAGAAATCAAATTTATCAACACAATTAAATTATCAATTGATTAGCAGTTCCATTGTAACCAAAAGAGATAAAACTTCTACGAAGTAGTAAATTTTAATTAAAATTTTTAATTTTGTCTAAAAATAAAGATTTTTAGCAAGAAAGAAGAAAATTGAAATCAAATTATTGAATTTTCTACTAAAATCCTTTTGAAAAAACAACAATTCTACCAAAATCAAAAATTTTCTTAACAAAAACGATTAATTCGCAATTAAGAATAAATAAGTGTTTTTCCTATGAAAGTTCAAGTTTGTAGTTAGGTTCTTATTAAGACCAAAAAAGGGAATAGAAAAAGGAGTGTTAAATTTGTGGAAGAAAATAAACAAAGGAAACTTTTTCTGCCTCTTTTTTCTTTTATCAGCCAGCCGATTACTAATGAGCCGATTATACAATATTATTCTGTTTAAGAGACTGACTTATTTGATTTTATTTTGTTTTTGAAACTTTTTTTGAAAATGGGGCCCCTATTCCTGGCATCCCTTGTTGCAAATATTCTTATTTTCCTAAAAGGTCTCTTCCTGCCAGGTCACATTCTTCAAGTTCTCCGGTCAGGTATTCACATTTAGCAGAGCCTTCTCTTCATGTCAGGTCCAGATCTCCTACTGAAGGTCTTTCTTCTATCATCGTACGCAAATTTATAATTGAAGAATTGATATCTGTTCAGCTTATTTCGCACAAGGATGTACACCGGGGATTCCAAATTTGAAAATACACTTTTCCTCGGGATGCACCAATCCAAGTAAGAGGAAAGCATATACGCCCTGCGCACATGACTTCATCATTAGCATTTTATATTAAGCTGTGGTATACATCACTAAGGAAATCGGTGTCAGAACGTTTGTTCAGTGCATAATATTTCAGCGTTAGAAAAGTCAAATTGGAAGTCTTAAGTTGGTGAATGCGAAAGTAGTTTCGCATT
The DNA here is from genome assembly GCA_010014905.2 of Druon quercuslanigerum. Classification (NCBI taxonomy): domain Eukaryota; kingdom Metazoa; phylum Arthropoda; class Insecta; order Hymenoptera; family Cynipidae; genus Druon; species Druon quercuslanigerum. Next base: position 4,941 of record JAAAKG020142973.1, read on the forward strand.
CACCAACTTACCAGCAGTATTATTGTATAACTCACTAGCAGTACCTCTTAAATCTTTTTTACAGTCATTCGCATGTTCTCTGATTCTATCTTTGAAATATCGTTCAGTTTGGACAATATATACACAACTGCACTTACAAGAAATTATGTAAATGATATGGGTTTATTGATAAAAGGTTTTAACAATAAGTTGGATAAAATCGGAGTTTGGCGAATTATTTTGTGTTGCGATGTGTGAGTTTAGATTTTTATTCTGTAAATAAGTTAGTCTTTATTCAATATATTTTTTAGGGAAATAATTAGGGTATCCATTATTCATAAGTGTCTTTTCAGCAATTTGCGGGTTTTGTGCTATAAATTTGATGACTGATAGTGTGACAGCTCTGTCAGCTAAACTGTTTATAACAGAGATTTTATCTCTTTTTGCTATTTTAGAATCAAAACTAACGTATCTACCTGACCATGTTTCTTTGCGGAACCATTTGGTTATGATTTTTCTGTAGTCTCTGTGTGCAAGGTGATGTCTAACATGTTTATTGAATTGTTTTTTTTAATTTCGATATTGAACAGTGTTATACGCGACTCGCATAGAGCGAGATTCCTTCTCGCATACGACATTTATACATTCGGTGGACAACCACTCTAGACATTGGAGTATTAGACACTAAAAAGTGAGAGAGAAAGAAGAGAGAGAGAGAGAGAGCGAAACACCATCTCCCGCCATTTAATTTGAGCGCGCGCATCTTCCGCCACTCGATGCTTTCGCACTCTGGCCAACTCTTGTGCGGCACGGCCTGTTTAAAAAGGCGCACTCTGCCACGTAACGTCAATACGGTCAGGGCTGGAAATCCACCCTGATCAACAAGGCTAACGGCTGGACCTCTGCTGTTAGCTGACATCAACCTCCCCGGGCCGGAATACCGCTCGGGCTAGGCCAACTTGTTACGAAACGCAACCAAAACTTGATCCCCCTCTCTCTCACTCCCACGGCTGGACATCCGCTCTGGGCAACCCTGCATGGTTCGCGTACGCCCCGCACGCCTCATGCGGCAGAGAGTGAAACTAATCTTTATTCTCTCTTTCGCACTTACTTTCTCTCTATAAGTAACTGACATACGGCGAAATAATAGACAGTGTTTAGTAAACGAAAATAAAATAAACCTCGTGATTCAAGAAAATTACTTAGTATATGCCTTCTTCCTATGTTTAATCTTTTTTCCTGCTTTCACGGGCCGGCTGGCATCCCAGCTCATCCGATCCACTGATACGGCTGGCATCCTAGCTGTACTTGGCTGGATCTCAACCCTACTTTTTTTTCTTCCCTTTTTTTTGGACCATAGGCGGGCTCCAAGCATGGAAGTGTTTGATCAAAACACCAGGCTGTCCTAGGATCTATGTAACTCCCCCTACCAGCCGAAAGAAAGAACCCAAAAGCATAGCCTGACTGGACCAATTCCTGGCGAAACAGAACGCCACCTTGGTCAAGAACAAAATCACCGGTGTCCGCAAGGAAGAGTGACCATTCTTTCACTTTCTCTCTTTCTATCTTCCGAGAGCCCTTTCACGCTCTCCTAAGAGAACTCCCCGATTATCTTCGTATTATTGCCTATAATAACGATCGATTAATAATGATGATCGATTTTTCTAATAAAAGTTTTTTTGAAATTGTTAATTATATTGTGTTTACCGTCAAAAAAGCGTTCGATTAATTGTTCTTTATCTTCTATGTTAAGTAATTTTGTTTCTATTTTTTGTATCTCACTTTTTACTTCACTAATGCTAAAGTTTACGTTAGTGATTTATAATTTGCGCATTTTGATTTTAAAATCTAGACAATTTTTGTTAAAATATCTTTTACATTTAGGACTACTAAATTCCTAAGTTGATTTTAGATGGAAGCTCACTAACCGTAGCTAAATTCTAGACTAGACCGAATAGTTAGATTCTTTTTTCTCTTGCATTCATTAGTTCGAAAAAACAAATATAAAATAATTATTAAATTAATTTGGTTAACTACTTTTTTATTTTTTCTCAAAAAGATTTATTTGCAGGTTTAATTTTAAAATAACCTGCAAAAATAACACAATAGTACATTGTGCAAGAATGGGAAAAGTAGATCTCTGTCCAATAGTTGCAAAAGATACTTTCTACTATTATCACCGGGAAGGGAATAAAATTATTCTCATTAAATTATTCTTCTATTTTTATACTGATTTTATAAATATGTGGTAAATGATCCAGAAATCGTTTAGTTTGTCGTGTATAAATTGGCGACAAAAACTCGCAGTTTCCACGAGGGTATTGGAGCAAGTATTTTTAGATCTAAAAATATTGCATTACATTATATAATGTAGATTAATATGGTTACTTATTAAAAGGATTTAGGTCCGATTCAACCAACTGTTATTAAATTTTAATCATTGATTAATTTAGTTTAATCAGCACATTTTACTCTACCAGCTTTTATAGGACGATTCCACCAACTGTGAATTAATTTTTATCATTGATTAACTTAGTTTAATCAGCACATTCCGTTCCACCAACTTTTAAACCATGATTAACGAAGCCTAATCGTCGATTAAATTAACCGGCCATTTTTGGCTGGTTAGCGAGTTAACCAGCGATTAAAGGGAATCAACAAAACCTCAGAGTTAAATTTCAAGTGTAGTGTCACAGGATAGTGTGAAATATGGATGAAATTTATAACGATATTTTATCTTTTTCTGATGATAAAGATAATTTTGGATATAAGATACTACCACGAGTATTTAAAGAAAAAATCAATTATTTTGAATCTTTAGATAACTTGGATTTCACTATGCGATTTCTTTGATCGAAAAGCAACGTAAAAGCGCTGCTTCTTGAAACTGAACGCGATTTGCAACATACTACACATAGGTAGGTGTAACAGGTATAATTTTTAAAATATTTTTTAATATATAATAATATATATAACAATATAATAATATATAATAATATAGATAACAATGTTTACAATACTCTCCAACTCGAATTCAGAAACCATTCTATTAAGCCTCGAATACAAGTTCTTCTTGCTCTGTGTTACTATGCAACTGTCTCGTTTTTAATTTCTGCTGGAGATTTCTCTGGAGTTAGTAAAACCTGTGCTCACAGAATCGTGCATCGAGTCACTGCAGCTATTGCCAGTTTATCTCGTCAAGTTATCAAATTATATACTCTTTTAGAAGAAATAACAGCTGCGCAAGTGGATTTTTATGCAAAAGCTTCTTTTCCCAGGATTATTTTGGCACTAGATTGTATGCAAGTTAAAATTTAATCTTTCGCTAAATAATAATAGTTTATTTGACTTTTTGAGGTTGATCATTTATCTGGAATATTTAAAATGAATTTTTTGTACTATAATTTGCAGGTGGGGATAATGTAGAAGTGCTTCGGAATAGTAAAGGCTACTTTTCTATAAGTGTGCAGTATAGTTTACGAAACGATTTTTGTTGCTTAAAAGGAATAAAAATTGCCGTGAAGCTGTCCGGAAGAGAAGCAGAACGCGGTGTACACTCCGGCAGCTCGTAGGATTATTCGAAACAGTCTGCGCAAAGAAATTAATTGGTATATACATGTAGTCACTGTATAAACCAATAATATTCAAAAAATAGCGATAATTGGACAAGAACATGTTTATTTTGATAATTTTTAGTCGGTCGGAAACAGCCTAATGGTGTAATATAGTGGAAGTCTAATTCGAACGTATTTGACCATCGGATTGGCGGGACCTTGGTTTGTTGGATCATGACATTAAGCGAACCAGAAGCAAGTCACGCTCAAAGGATCACGGACGTTATTTTTGAGAATTGCCGAACATCAGTAACTGTAACGTATTCTGCCGATTACAAACTATAAATGTAGGCAATAAAAAATGCATTTTTTTGAAGCCTCTAAAGGGAGTGCCCCCCTTAAAACTCACAAGTATTTTTGCACGTTGGCCGGGAGCTGCTCATGATTCGATGATTTTTCGAAATTCCAGACTACTTTCTCGATTGAAAGCTGAAGTTTTTGCTGATGGATTAATCTTGGTGATAGTAGCGACAGCAGTTTCACATAATAAAGTACGTGAGGCTGCTGAGCCAATGCCTCCTGATAGTCCAATTTTAAATGTATAGTGGGTTGTCATTCTGAATGTAGATGTACACAATCGCGGAGATGCGGAGCCTGATCATAATTTCGCATATTATTTTCAATTGACAGATAATTTTTGTTTAAACCTCTTGCGATGACGGAGATCTAATTATAATATAATAATAATAATAATTTGTTTGTGGCTTTGGTCGACCCTCAGTAAAATATAAATTTTTTGGTTTTGTTGTATTTGAGGTCCGTAAATGATGATGCAGATTTTTATTTTTCCATATATGGAACCAAAACGTCTGATGGAAAAATAAAAATCTTCTTTATCATTGACGGGCCCCAAAGCCACAAAACCAAAATATTATATAATAAATAATTATTACAATAAAATGTGATAATAATTTCACTGCCTATTTACGATTTGGTATTAGTTTATCATATGATTTTATAATAAAAAAAAGAATTCTGGCATCTTTAATTAATAACATTCTCAAAATAATAATGTAACAGCGAAATATGTATAAAAAGAACAAAACAAAATTTATAATAATATTGTTTAGAGTTAGCAGGAAGAAATAGCTTAAAATAAATTCATAATATAAATTAATTTTCGATTTTTCATTAAGTTAGTTTATTCCATGTTATTTTTACAGCGTGCAAAGCCAAGACAAATTTGCTAACATTTTGAATTGAAATAATGTTCAAAATATTTAACATTATTCCATCGCATTATCGTACACTACACAGCCGTTGTATTCACTTCTATGGAAAAGAAATTTAAGAAAAAGAATAATACACAATTAAATTAACAACTATAATATTGTATTACAGAGTGCGATGCAAACGAAAAATTGGTAACAAATTAAAAAATTTTTTGTTACTTTCAGAAATAATGTTCCAAGATTTAAACATTATTTTAATCTTGCACCTGTAATTTAAGGTACAAAGTTTTTGGTCATAATAAAATTATCACAGATGCAGATGGGAGTAGTCTGTAAAATATTCAACATTATTTCATCGCACCATGGCACACTGCACAGGCGTCGTACTTAGATCTATGAAAAAGAAATGGAAAAAAAGAATACTATTCAATTAAAAAAAGCAAATATAATTTCGTATTACAGATGGCAATGCAAACGAAAATTTTCTAACTTATAACAAAATTTTATGTTGCTTTCAGAAAGAATGTTCAAAGATTTGTTCATTATTACAGTCTTGCCACCGGAAATTTGAGGTACAAAGTCTTTGGAAATAATAACATTATCACAGATGCAGATTTAAATATTGTTCAAAGCATTAAACATTATTTAATCGCACCATTGAACAGTACACATCCGCTGTACTTACATCTATGACAAAAAATGAAAAATACCAAAAATACCAAAAACACTTTTAAAAGCAGAAATTCAATTATTTTCTACTTGCTTACGCAAAATTGCAATTTTCAATTCCTGCTCAATTAGAGTATTTCTTAAAACCTCCTTCTCCAGTTTAGCTTTTTCCTTAGCTTCTGTTTTCAAAACATTAACGTACTCTAATTTTGCTTGAGTTAGGGCTTTAACATCCTCAACACTTTTTCTACATCTTTTGTTGCTCGTCTTCTTTATTTTTCGCTCGAGCACAATCTTGTTCAAGCGAACCTGCTCTCTTTGTGCAGCAGTTGCTAAAAATGCTTGCCCCCGTGTGTTGCTGGAATCGGAATAAGTTCCTCCTTGATTCTTTGCAACCAAACGAATCTGCAATGCCGGACTTTTCTTCGTTCTGAGAATTGCTGGGATCCAGTGGGACCACTTTTTCTGATCGAGGAGGTTCAGTGCCTAAAAGAAATTCATGGGATTATGAAAATGCTTATACAATATTATATTAAGGTAGTCAAAAAATACATTGCAAAATTTTTTTCATGCTAGAGGACAAGACACCCACCAAAAAGTTTCTATTTCCAGACAAAGAAAATTCGTAATATTATTTTTTTTAAACTCGAATATTAACGCTTGCCACCCAGCACTTCAATATCCCATTTAATTGTCATAGGGATATTTTGAATTTTTAAAAAATTGAACCCATTATCCAGGGTTTCATCGAACGTGCAAACTTTTTAATGATTGAAGTCCCAGCAGTGCCTCAAATATTCGTATTTTCTGATTCAAATGCAATTTTTTGTAATTTTTTGGAGTAGTAAATTATTCTAAAAACATTATGGAATTGTTTAAACAATTATTTTCTGTGTATTTTCAAAATTTCTAAAAAATGAGCAAATGTTAGTCCTATGTAATTTTTTGTTGTATAATTACATAATTTTGATACATATATTCTAATGTTTAACACATTTATATTTGGTTGAACAATTTTTATTTGCTTAAGCAGTTATTTTTCGATAGCTAAAAAATTAAACAAAATAGAACACATAAAACTATTTAAGATATTAAAAGTATTTT
>JAAAKG020142974.1:0-11478 GCA_010014905.2 Druon quercuslanigerum
AAAGCCGTTATGTGAGGTTCCCCACTTGGGTCCATTAGTATCCAAGGTCTTGTTTCAGGCGCCGTTTCCTCTACTGAAACTCTTCTTGTTAACTATTTTCCGCCATACTTTTCTGTCCTGGCGTACTTCTCTAGTTTCTTTAACGTCCATGCACTTTTTCATGCAGGCTCTCGTGTTTCTATGGCTTCTTATGTCCCTTCTAACTACTAGGGTCTTAGATTTGTGTAAAATTTGACCTCTCCGATTTTGATCAAATGTCCACGTTTTTTGACCCCCTGAACCCGAAAAACAGGTTTTTACGAATGTGTCTGCCTTTCTGTATGCCTGTATGTATGTATGTATGTATGTATGTATGTATGTATGCATGTCTGTATGTGTATGTATGTATGTATGTATGTATGTATGTATGTAAGCACGATAACTTTTGAAAAAATCAACAGATTGGATTGGCTTTTGGTATACTCTTTTAGTTTCTTAAATTGAAGGTCAAGTTCGTTAGCCAGCCATTTTGGATAAAAATTCAAAAAGTGAGCACATTTCGAAAATTTTTTAAACCACTTTTTTTCAAGATTTGAAAATTCTATGTACAGTTATTGGTAGTACTCAAAACAACTAACAATTTATCACAAGGACTTTTTCAATTAAAAAAAAAATAACCGGAGTTATAGCAGTTTCAAAATCCAAAAAGACAAATGAAAATGAACATTTCAAGCAAAATAATGCACGATATCAGAAAAAGTCAGGTGGAGAAAAACGTTGATTTTTGAAAGCCCTACAAGATTATCATAATAAATTTTTAAACTTTAATAATAAAAAATAAAAAATTTTCCATTTTGCGGTCAACTATGCAAGATACGAAAAAAGATGTAAAGACAAAAATTGTGCAGCCAAAAAAGATCTAAAAATTTTTTATGGGCCACTTTTTAAAATAATACATTTCTCAGGGTAGCTGCAAATAAAGATTAGTGAAAAATAAAGAATAAATAATAAGAACATATTATTCGACAACATTTGTACTTTATTTTGCAATATTTAATGTATTATTTAGTGTAATAGAATTTTGTTTGTGTATATACATTAATTACATGTTACGTTCTCTTCGAAAATGTGTGGTGAAAGCGCAAATCATTTCAATAATTATTTGAAAATTTATTATATGTATATGTTCCAAAAACGACTTAGATACTATTTTTTCCCATTTTCAGATAATTAAAAGAATATTTCTGATTGTATAATTTATTAGAAAGGTACAGAAGTATAAGCTAAAGTAAAGGAATTTCCTTCTTCATTTGACATCAAATACAAATTTAGTAATTTGTATATGAAGAACACACAACACGGAACGCAAAGCTAACTCAAACTTTCGGGTTTCTATTATACGATGAACAGAAAACAGCGTGGAGCGCGAGGTTTACATGATTTTTAAACTAAATATCGAGCGCGAAGCGCGAGTGTCCTGATAAGAATGTGTTCCTTAAGGTTCATTAAGAACCTTAAATAAAATAGTTTTTCTCTTTATGTAAAACTGACGTAATTGAACCAAAAGCATATCATAACTTAAGGAACCGCGTGTAAAGCGTGAGGCAAATGTGTCCGAGCGTGTAGCGTGAGATGAATACCTAATCGAGTGCGAAGCGCGAGGTCCAACAGGTGTGCGCCCTAGGCGCCCCGAAACTTGCGAGCAAAGCGAGCCGCGCACGAAGCGCGTGATGTTAATGTACCCGCGAAGCGGACAGAGTTTTTAAAACCATTCAGTTATGTCCTCTGTTGAACATTTTTGGACCTGATTCAGCCCTATTTCGAACCTCTCAAGATTCTCAAAATCATGTTTTCAAGTCCTCTATTGGATTTTAGATATTTAGATATTTAGTAATTTTCATTAGATCAGTGAAATAAAGATTGATCCACATGTACGCCTGGTGCAGTGGGCCATTCAAAAAATAGGTAACGTCTTTTGGGAGGGGGTAGTTACGACAATAATAAACGTACATACAGTTACTATAGAAAAAGTGTTACGTAGCTTGGAGAGTGGTCAACAATGACAGGAAAAAGCGTTATGTATTTTTTGAGCGACCCCTAGAGGAGAAAGCCACAGTTAAATTGACTGCGTTGTTGCAGATGGAGGACTAAGAGAGATAGTAAAAGATACAAGGGTCATAAGGGATTCTGAATGCAATACTGGTTATTAACTTCTAGTCTCTAAAACAAACTTGAGCCTGAGATGGAGAATAAAGAAAACCAAAAAAATAAGATAAATTCAAATCAAGATTGATAATCTACCGAAGCAGGATGTACGAATAGATTTTCAAAATAGAACAAATGAATGTATAGATGAGGCTGCAGTTTGGAAGGCGCTCATAAACAATAAGGATATAGAAGGCACATCAGCTACGATACAGGATGTCATTGTCAGAAGTGGGACTGAAGTGTGTGGTACTGTAGGTTTAGGAAGAATGTCTGGTGACGTGCGTTGAAATGATGAAATCCAAGCAACGGCTCAAGAAAAGAATGAGGCGTTTAGCAGAAAGTTTAACAGCACAGGCCTTAGTGATCAGGAGAGAAATATGCTTGAAAAAGATTGAAGATACAAAAAGACGAAAGTGAAAATACTAGTCAAGAAAAGTAAAGGGAAAATTAAAACTGTTTTATAAGTGGATGTTAAGCAATATGGAGGGAGGTAAAATTGCAAAGTTAGGCAGCATGAGAAATAGCAATGGTGAAATTCTAACTGATCCAGATGAGATACTAAACGCTTTAAGAGACTAATATAAGGAGTTATTAGACAGTGAAACGGTAAGGCACCACAACTGTGATATAGAAAACAGTAGGTTACAAAACCCAATTGAGAGCGCCTGTGCCTCTGAGGTTAAGGATATAATTAAGAATTTAAACAATAGTAAGGCTTCTGATGTAAACAGTATTAAGCTGAAATGCATAAATACGTTAGCGACTACAAACCTCAAAGGTAGTGCGAATTGATAAATTTTTGTATCGACATAAGAGAAGCTGCACATGACTGGAAAAAAGCGATTATCGTACCAATTGACAGAGGAAGAGGAGATAAAAGCAACTGCAAAAAAGTAACGGGACAAAAAAAAGATATCGAAAGTCCTTAGTGGATTTATGCTAGAAAGATCATGTACGGATAAAATACTTAGCTTAAGACAGATCACAAAAGGAAGTTTGAGAGTAAGAAAAAAGTTTTCTATGCATTTGTTGCAAGTTTGGGTGGTACCAAAAGAGTAAGGAGTGACTGAATGACTTCTACAATCAATAAAAACAATATATGCTGGTAGCCAAACGAGTTTAAGGGGTAATGAATAGCTGAATGACTGGATCGATATAATGCAAGATGTTAGGCAAGGATGCTTTATGTCAGCAAGCCTATTCAATCAACTGAAATAAAACAAAAATTGTGTTGCTTAAAGAAAAGGGTGAGAAAACAATATGGAATATTGTTCTAAGGGATGAGAGAATTGAACAAGGCGATAAGTACGTACATTTTGGTAGCCTATGCACAAACGACAGAAAGATAGATAGAGACTTAGACGCATAAACGCGAATAAGAAGGTTATCGGTAGAACAGGACCCATTAGCAGAAGTAAAAATATGCGGTGTAGAAGAAGCACTAGTTGATACATGTGAAAGAAATTCTTCAAGATGGTTTGGACATTTCGAGAGAGTAAAAAAGGAGCGATGACCAAACAAGCAAACAACCAAATAACCCTAATTCGAAGAAACATAAGAAGCCGCAGAAACGCAAGAGCTTGCATTAGAAAATATATTGACGTAAAGGAAGGAAGAATGGCGTGCCAAGAGAGGAAAGTATGGCGACAAACAGTTTATGAGAAATGCATGAAGAAGAGTGCTAGTGAAGTGAATGACGCACGAAAGAAAAGACTGTCGATACTAATGGGTTTAAATTGGGAGCTTCACATGAAGACTGTGAGACTCTTCACTTGGGGCGATCGCTTGAGAGATTCATCAGCAACATTAATGATCAGCAACATTAATTTTTCTTAGTAATAAATTTCTAGTAACTGTATATGAAATCAAATATTTTTGACATAAAAAATATACAAATAAGATATTGAACATTCAGGTAGGGTGGTGCATCGACGAAGCATCAAAATTTGTTCTAAAACAACCTAGAACCAACAATTCTTAATCGATTTTTATATTTTTTATTTTAAAATCTTTAATAAAATATTTTTATCGCACTTCTGTATTAGCGAATTACGTGAGACAAATATCAATTTTTACCATTGCATTTTTTATTTTTATGTAACCAATCAAAATAAATTTGAGATCAGATTAGAACAGTATATATGTTTAAAACAGTTTTTTTGAAACAATAACAGATGTGTTGGAAAGATAGATTTTTTCTAGAAAAAACTTTGTCAAGGCAAATTCAGGTCTTTCTAGTAAAAACAGAATATTATTATGTAAAATAAAGGCTAAATATTGCATTTGTTTAGATAACTTTATTTATAAAATCAATAAATATGTTGAGACAACATTTTATGATAGAACATCACTATTAAATCAATATAAAGTCGTTTCAGTGCAAGTAGAACGTATTTGTGTAAATACGTATCCAGATAGTTCACCTGTTTACAGAGTTTGCTTACACTTTGTTTATCAAAAGTATTTAAGACATTTTGTTAAATAATTTCTTGTATCAGGGGTAAGCGTGACTGACTCGTTGATGAAGGGAGTAATGCGAGGAACGGCGTATAGATTTCTAGATTGATCTAGAATCCTAGTGTTATTTATTTAAATAACACGTTCGTTCCGCAACACCAGTCCGATCCAGGCTGCTAATCAATCTCCCTGGCTATCACCACAAGCAAAGAGCCTCACAAAGTAATCATTTGAAGCTGCCCACAGAGGCTCATATGTATCCAAAGTCTTTTATTTCAGGTGTATCTTCCTTCACGCCTATGTATTTTCTCTTGCAGTCTTATTATTATTATCTTTCATTTTCTCAACAGGCCCAAAACATATAAAAAAATTTCTTTCGCATATATCAGTTAATGTCTTCTCTACTCCACATTCTTTGATGATTATCTCATTATTCACTTTGTCCATCAGTCGTTTGCCGCATATCACACACAGGAATTTCATTTTAAAGGCGTTAATTTTACTCTTATCGTTTTCCTTAAAGGTTCACATGTTGCAACCATAGAGTACAGTCGGTATAAACATAGAATTAAGTATTTCCCTTTTAGCTTTACTTGATATATTTTTACTTCTGATAATAGGCCCTCCTCTACCAATTACTTTCTTATTCTCGTGTATAAGCCTACCTATCTCGCCATCTATTTTTCCGTCACTATTGAAAGGGTACCAAGATATACGCACTGAAGTCGGCGTCAAAAATACGCGACCCTGAATTTGACCGCTCACCACTTGATAAAACAAAATCGCAGAAAATTCTAACCGGGAACAAGTTAAAGCTTAAAATCTCCCGCGTTTAACAATATGTATATTATTCTAAAAATTGTTTAACGCTAGCGCTGATGTAAAATGTGTCAAAAAACGACGTTTTGGAGAAACTTTATTATTTCACGATTTAAGGAGAGTAGGGACCGTGGAAAAAGCGTTAGAGGAAAAGTATCCATTAAAATTTAAGAAATTTAAATTAAATTAAAATCTGAATCAAAAATCTTAATAAACCTCCAATCATCAAATTGATGAAAACTCCTGCAAAAAAACAAGAATCCAACGACCAAAATTGGACCAAAACTACTACTACTATCTAGAGAAACCACTGCCAAGGGAACGGGCTTGGAAAAATTGTTCGCTCGCTTCATAAGGCTACGCGTATTAACGCCCTCAATATGCAGCTATAGATATGGTCCTAATTTGGTCGTTAAATTCTTGTTTTTTTGCAGGAGTTTTCATCAAAAGTATCCATTTCACAACAATAGGTACCACAGTAGGAAGGGAAGACCGACCTTCCTGCCTTTTCCCCTCCGAACTATTGATCTGTGGGTAGGCCGTTATTCGCTTTTTCCTGAGGTACCAATTGTTGTCAAATTGTTACTTTCTTTCTAACACGTTTTCTACGTTGCATACTCTTCTTGAATCGTGAAATATTCTTAAAGGATCATTTAGCGAAATATCGATCGTATTTCATTTTCTCAAAGTGTACTTTAATCAAGTTGCAAAACTGCACATTTTAAGCTATAAACTCCCTATCATTATTTCTGTCCTAGATAAGATTTTTCGAAAAACAGTCTGTAATTAGAAAACAATTTGATATTTTGAAAACTGCGTTGCACTGTAGATACCTTAAGGAGAATCTGTGAATTTTTTCATATTGTTTGAGGCTTCCAGCTCGTTCCAGGAAGTCTCAAAAGTCTAGACTTAAAAAAGTGACTCCAAAACCTCGTTTTTTGACACGTTTTAAATCAACGCTATAATTTTCTGCGATTTTTTTTAACGAGTGGTGAGAGTTCAAAGTGAGGGTTGCGTACTTTTGACGCCGACTTTAGTCAACTTGTTGCATTCTCTCATCATTTAAAACTACATTGCACATGTTTTATATTCCCTTTTCCTTTAAACACTATCATTTTTGTTTTATTTACTTGAATTTTGAGGCCCATGTTGTTTACGTCCACGTACCCTTACTGTTTCGAGATCTACACCAATTCTTATACTCTTTTTTAGATTTTTTTTAAAATTCAGTATCCTATACTTTTCGGAGTCGGAAAATGCTAATCTATTATAAACTTTTTAAAATTCAGAAGTGCAGATCAACAATTTTCAAAGTGAGCCATTTTGCAGTATGGATCATCCACACTCATTTGTAGCTTTGAACATTTATATTTTTACCATGGTTGGAACAGAATGATCATTCATGCTGATACTACAAATAGGCTGACTCAATACATTTTTTTAATATCTAGATTTTTTGTAATTTTTAATGCATGTATCATTAATAAGCACTGCAGTGTACATGTTTTGTTGCGATTCAAGCTTAGAACAATAATTATCATAATCCAAAAAGTGTTTTAAGCATAACGGTTTTTTATACGATGAACAAAGAACATAGAATAAGAACAACATTTGTATAGCCTTTAATTTCACAATATGTTCTATAAGACTTTCTGAAACTAAAATCAACTGGATTTTCAGATGGTTATGGTTTGTCATCAATAGAAACACTTTTATACTAAAAGAATTTGAAAGAAATGGACGTATCTGAGAGAAGATAATTGATTGTGTACCAAAGATTGCATTTTAATAATATTATTTCTTAAATGTTAATTCAAATTATGATTTTTGAGGATAACTCTATCGGAAAAGTTTCGCTCGAAATCAAGGGATTGAATTGTTTCCCTCTCTTTCCTATTGGTGTTCTTTTCACATTGATATTTTTATTCCAAACTTTCTACTTTGTTCTTTCAAAACTGGAAACAGAGGCGAAAAAAGTTTCCCTTCACCTGTTATCTAATGTTTTATAGTATGAGTTGTTGCTGAAACTGACTAAACAAGGCATTGCACGTTTTTTCTTCATCGAGGGCCAGAGTTCTTCCTGAATGCAATGCCAGCTCAACGCAGCTTTTATCGGAATTACGAAAAATTTTCAATACAAATTGCCCTATGTCTAATTTAGCACCAGTAATAAATTCTTCAGCTTTCTTGCGTAAGTCTTCGGCTATTTTATAAAAAATTTCGAGTGACGAATTTATTAGGCTTCCTGGATACTATTCTGTGGTTATGTTTAAAATAAGGTAACCAATATTTTGAAGCGCTAAATCTGAAATCTTTATTGCTTATTTATTTCTAGGCCTACAAGGCCCATTTTCATAAATCACTGTCATCAAAAACAAAGCTGGCGCCGATTGATTATACAAAATTTTTGAGTTTAAAGTTACAAATTTAAAAATGTTTTCCCTATAGGTACCACCTTTATTTAAGGAATGGGCTGAACTACGCAGTTATTTGCAGACGTTACCCTTTTAAAATGATTTCTTACAGTATCAATACTTAAATTTCTTCTTTGACAATTCTCTAGAATTCTACGGTTCTTCATTTATAATCGTCAGATACTTCTTCTGCGTTTTCTACACACTTGCTCATGAGTGATCTAGGCTGCTGACGTTCAGTGTGCTCAATCACATCTATTGATATAACTTCATAGGTCGTTTATATTTTAAACATAATGAAATATTAGATATGCTAGAGATGTTCGGCCATCGGAATGTATGCGTTTGATATGATTCTTCTTTTCAAAATTAACCAATTTGTAGTATTATAAAAAATGGACAGAATGGCTCACTTCTCAAATTTTGGATCTGCCACCCATGTGGAAATCAACCCAGCTGATTGGGCTTTCATTGGGTATACCCATAGAATGCCCATAGTGGGCGCTCTAAATTAGTTAACAGATCATTTTAATTATAAGAGTCAGTGGATGCAATCCCAGCCAAATCTTGAACTTTTCCAATTATTTAGAAGTTTTAAATGTCAAGACTTATGTCGATAAAGCCGACCAGTGCGTGATTTCTTACTTATTTGGGCTTAAATTAGGCTCACCCATGAAACGCCCAAAGTAATCACTATTGGAGCAAACAAGTCTGGTCTCACAAAATGAAACTAAATGAAAATGAAACTCCATTCAGGAATAAATAAATAAATAGGGTTATTTCTGATAAAAAAAAAACCGTGCGGGTAATAAATTATGCACACGGGTTGAAAAATAATGAGAAATACGAGCAGAATCTGCATAGCAGTCATATTTAATTTATATAAATGAAAATAATTCTTAAACTATAAGCTTACATAGTAAATAAATTATTTACGAATATTGCTTTTTTATTATTATTTGTTGGAAAATGCTAAAGTACGTTAATTTTCTCTAAAGTTTTTTTCTCTCGTCCTTAAATTCATTCAGAGAGACATAAACATATAGAACACTAACTTTTATAAATACTCAGCAAATTTTAAAAATAATGATTAACAATATTGGATCCGTCATTTTAAATTTAAAAATTCTCTTATTAAATTTGGATCCAGAGACACCAAAACTCCTGTATAAAATTTTTCTTAAAAATCGCAGGTTAAGTACATGCATATTTATGATAAATTATGTTTATGGGTAGTAACCCCCTACAATATGGTTTTTTTAAATATTAACAAAAATCAACTTGCTCTTGTTCTGTTGGGAAACATATTTTTTCAGGTTTTCCCCTTAAACCTGTCCTTTTCATTATTTTCGTCCTATGTAGTGCGTGGTTTATCCTTGTCAATTTTATAATTCTGTCAGGCAAATAGCGTTTTTCATCCCTTATGAAGAAGAAAATTAATCAAGAATCAAAATCAGATCAATAAAATCAAAAACAATCCTTTACACTACTATATTTGGGGGACTGTTCACTGTGAAATCTTTTTTACGGTATAATTTTTTAAATGTCGTATTTTTGAGTAGAAGAGCTTCTAGTTTTTAATTTCAATGTAAAATAAATAAATCTGGGTTCCCATCAGCAGTCCCATTTTTGCACCACTCGAGTCTGTTTTTCTGAGTTTCGTTTAAGACCTGAAATTAGCCCTGAAATAAATTTTTTATAGTGTTTCATCCCCTTAAACTGTTTATTGGCCGATAAGAAAAAACGCGTATCGTTTTTTTTAAATGACTTTAACATACATTAAGGTCATTAAAATCGAATACGGACACCTGTGGTGTCCCTTAGGTGGAGTAAAAGAGGACCCAAATCCAAAATAAATTAAGCTCTCTACAGATCCTTCTAAAAACTACTAACACTACATTTAGAGGTTTAAACTAGGACTAAATTTTTGACTGGGGAGATCGGAGAAATTTGGTGCTTAGGTTGGGACACTTTAGAAATTATGTTTTATGTATTCATTACAATGCCGAGAATTGTGTCAAATTCAAGATCAAACCATTGATCTGTAGAATTTACTGTAACTACCAATTTTCATTAAAAATGTACAATTCAATAATTTTTCAAAAGTTAAGTATTTTGCGCAATTTACAGGATGAGTGTAATTTTTAATTCATCAAATAAAATGTTTTCTGCGACAAATTGTCGACCCAAATTTCGGAATGCGCTTACAGTACGTAGCGATTGAATGCGTAAAGAACCAGAGAGCTATGTCGACCTTTTCACTTTTTTGGATGGACGAGCTTCTTCAAAACGAGTAGAGAAGCTTTTAGGATGACGCAGTGCAATTGAGTCGTGTTGTATTTGCAATGATGCAACGTGAGCATCCACAGAATCGATCCAGTTATACGAGTTCCATCGTCTATTCCTTCCGGTCATTTCCCCGTCGTTTCAGTTTGCTTTTTACGTTCATTGAAAAATCAAGCTTTTATTACACACTAATACCTGCTATTAGGTTTATCCTGTCTTAGGCAATCTTTTTTCTCAAATTACACTCAGAAGGTATAGACTCCAATACAAATGGTTATATTTGAAATACTTATATGGCTCTGATTTTTCTTCTAAAAATAACCCAGCTGTTATGAAACAGAAAGAAAGGACCCTAATGAAATTAGTTTCAATTTTTTTCTTAATTCTCAAACGCATTGCAAAGTTATATGTTTAGGGTTTCGTAGTCTCTCACATTGGAGCAAACAAATTACGGATGAACATTAATTTTCTTAAATAAAATTCAATGAAATCTCGTATAAGAGGAGCATTGCTGATTTTTTTAAGCCTCTTTCAGTATTTTTTTATTCTGTAACAATAAAGAAAAAAATATAATTCAAGGGTGTCACGGCATAATCATGTAAGTGCCAATTTGTTTTTGTTGAAAACACGTTTTATTGGTTGACAAATTCTCAAGATTTTAACGGACATTGTGGTGAAAGGATATTGCAAAACTCATTTCGGAGGTAGGATTCTAAAACTCTTGATTTTCCATAACTGCTGCGTGCTGCTGTTGTTGTTTTCCATCTGGCAATTGAATTTTAAAGTGAAAAATGAATTTAGAAGACCGTTAAAATGCACCTGAGTCTTCTATATAGAGCAGAGTTTTTTTTTAAATATTGCAAATAAAATGTACGAAAAAATTATTTCTGACAAAAATTTGTTTAAAACAAAAAATGAAAATTGTTTAATAATTACTTCTGAAACTATTTTCCTCAAAACAACTTGATTATGTCATTCGAACCTCCCCTTTCCATGCTTTGCCTTCCCTACTCTACATACATTCCCCTCTCCTCACTTCCCCTCATGGGATAAAAGTACGACAAACGGACAGACGGGCAAACGAACGGATATGCGAATTAAAATACAAGGGCTTTAGCCCAAAGCTACAAAATAGTGTAAAAAAATTCGAAAGATTTTCTGGGTTTTGGAAGCTATCGATTTTTGACGACTTGTACGTCGGTAAATATTAATTGGGTAACTATCAAAAAAAGATTTCCACACGCAAAGAAAGGTTCGGTTGCGGCAACCAGAAGTTGGGTTGTTCTAACCGAACTGTCGGGTTGCCTATGGACTG
>JAAAKG020142975.1:0-11477 GCA_010014905.2 Druon quercuslanigerum
ATCATGTAGCTATGACATTTACTACGTGAATTATTTTTTATAAAAAATAGTATACTGTTACTCTATTTCTAAGTATTTGAATACTGAGTAATTTCTTTTCTAAAAGAACCCTCTTTTCTCATAACGGTTTTAGAATTTTAAACAGAAAAAAATTTAAATAGAAACATTTAAAACGTTATATAAAAGTTCTTCATTTGTCACTCATAAATTTTAAAAATTCTACATTCTTTTTTTAGATTTTTTCATTATAGCGTTTCGAGTCACAGAAAAATTATAATTGTTAAATTTTTAAATAAATATTGCTGTTTATTGAAAAGTTAAATTTTTTGGAAAATCGTTAATTGTTTGTTAAAAATTAAATTTACAAAACTTTTACTTTTATTTCCTAATAAGAAAATTTGTTCAATTACCTATTATAATTACTAACTTCTAATGAAAATTAAATTCTAATTATACTAACTTCCGATTTAGTTTATATTAAACAAATTTTTTGTAAAACAATTACGAAAAAATATTTCGATTGCAAATTTTTGCACTTAATGGCAACTATTGATTTTCTTGATATCATACTCGATTCTCGCACATTTCTTACCATGCCCTATTTCTGCAAGGGTAAAAACCATTGGAAAATTTTTCAAATTAAAAAATTTGCTCATTTATCTGTTGCAATTTGCTTATTTATGCAATTTTCACAAACAATTTTTGTTGCAAAAATATTTCGAAAAAAAGTAAATTACAAAAATTTTGTACTTAGCATCAATTTTTGTTTATTTTGACATCATATTCTTGTTCAGCGACACAAAAAACCTAATAGGTACCAATTTCGTCTCGATTTTCGCAAATTTTCTTACCATGTCCCATTTTTCCATTGAAAGGTACCACTGTGCACTCGCCGAAATATCAAAAGATATACCTAAGGCATATTCCTTGACTATCGCCAAATCACGAGTCTTGGTAATTTTTCCAAAGTTCAACTTTGAGCGGGAAAGTTCAAACAGCATCAAAGTTGAACTTTGGATTAAACTAAAATAAATCACGTGAAAGGGTTCCTAGCTACTTAAATTATGACCCACTAGCATAGAAACATGTCTAACGCAAGTTGCGTTACGCTTACTTCACAATTAGCCCAATCGCGACCTGACCTTAGCACGCATGCTCATACGTTTCAATATACATTCTTACGTCTCGGAACTTGGTCTCATGAAGTCTTTCATTAATTCTAAGAATATTTAATGTCCAATGAAAGGCTTCATATAGACATAAACCTGGTTATCCCCTAGGTTGAGAATATACGTCAGTTACCGACTTTTACCGTTGAAAATTTTGATTTCTCGGTGCTCGCTCGTTGCAGTGTCGAATCTCAATGTTTTGGTCCAGTTAATAGTCCATCCAATGACTGTTGAGGCCACCCTTGCCAAATTTCCGATCGTTTGTTGCATAGTTCCTCTAGTGACGTCAATTATCCAGACAATATGGCGTTGCTCGGGGTTTAAGTGGCCTTCACTAGGCCGAGTTTGTAAGATAAGGGTTGTATAATCGGTTGTGACTCTGTAGTTTTGCCTGTTTCTAACATGATATTCATAGGGTGACAAAGATCATGACGCGATGACGTTGAGAGAGAATTGTGGGTTGACGACCAATATATGTATTCTATTAGTATGTATGACATAGGGATAACAGTAGGTTTGAGGCTTGCCATCAAGTGTTGGGATCGGAAACTATAGCGGTTAGGATGTCAGGATTATGGTTGGTGTAAGTCCTTAACCCTGCGCAATGATAAATTCTACAAAACCTCAAAAGTGACGATTCGTCTCTTGCTTCCGTGGTGTTGTTGTTATTCTTCGAGATTTGACAGGTGGACATTAGTTCTACATGAAATTAAGCATGTACATAAAACTAAATAAAAATAGCTTACAATTTTTGATGAGTGCCCTGTGGTCGAGGTGTGACTTCCGTCCTTGGTCACGATAATTTGTTTTCAAGTTTACTTGTCCGAATTTAAAACCAATGTGACAGATGTATGAAATTTTCCCCGTCTCAATACCTTCTATTGCCACGCTCCCCCTTTCGCCACAAACTTAATGGCCAATGGTCTGGTTCCACCCTCCCTTCTACTGCACATTTCTCTGTCTCCTCCTACTCTTACATATTCATGATCACGTAGTCTATCACCGATACCCCATCTTACTTACCGACGTGTATTCTCCCATTTCGTCCTCTATCGTCCTTCCAGTCTCTTAAAATCTCCCCCTCTTTATTTATTAATTTACAGTTCGATTTCCTTTCAAAGCTCTCTTGTTCCCGGTACAGGCCCCCTTCCCCTCGAATTATCGCAATAAAGTGCTCCACCCCTTCTTTAACCCTTTCCATCCCATCCTCATTGTATGCAGTCACAAACTTATATATTACCTCTTCTATCTTAACTGCTCTCATTTGCACGCCCTGCCCCTCTCTTGGCTCTGACCACCTCCTGTCATCTCCACTTATACCCCTTTGGAAACTTTGGCTCTACACTATCAAATTCCTTTCTCTGTACATACGTCTCTATCAATACCACCATATGAAATTCTAGAATATACCTCCAGAAATCCTCATTTTTATTCTTCACCATTGTTACCTTCCAGCACAGCATCTTTAACATTCATCCGCGCTGCTTGACTCCCACCCCTGCTTCCCAAAAAACAAATTTCCCTGCACTTCTTTCAAAACCTTCTACTTCCCGTCCCATACCCACAGCTTTAACAAAATAGAAATCACAATAACCACATTACAGTTGCTGGTGCACTAAGAGACCCTCTTTTAGAATAAATAAAAAAACTGAATTAGAATTTAGTATAATATCGTAATGTCAATCTGACCTCCATTTTTTTCCTGTGGGATAGCGATCTTCCATAAACTGGGTTACCCATTCAGGTAATTTTATCAAGAGACATGTTTTAAATTAGCCTTTTAGAATTTAATTTTTTTTTTCTGAAAGTAAATATCCTTTTGTTTTTTAGAATTTTCTAGATAATGATATTTTCAGTAGAAAATTAATCTTTTTCTTTAAAAATTTATGTTTTTAGTTGAAAATTCAGGTTCTTCATTGAGAATTCGTGAATTTTGTTGTAAATTAATTTTTTTGGTAGAAAATTAATCTTTTTTGCTAAAAATTCTTGAATTTTAATCAAAATTAGTATTTTCAATAAGAAAAAAATCTTTTTATTTGTAGTGGAAAATTCAAGTTTTTTGTAAAAAATTATTCTTTTGTTTGGAAATTATTTTTTTCAGTTAAAAATTCAAGTTTTTAGTTGAGAATTCTTGAATTTTTTTGAAAATTACTCTTTTTGGTATTATCTATTAGGTTTCAAACCTAATAGTTAAAATGATATTTTTGTATAAAAATTTAATTTTATATTAGAAAATTCAACTTTCTGATTAAGAATTCTTGAATCTTGTTAAACATTTTTTTTCGGTAGTAAATTACGCTTTTTGTTTGCAAATGCATCTTTTTTAGTTGAAAAGTCAACATTTTTGTTAACAATTCATGATGTTTATTAAAAATTCGTTTTTTTAAATTAAGCTTTTTGTTTCAAAATTTATGTTTTCAGTTTAAAATCAAATTTTTGGTTGAGATTCTTA
The DNA here is from genome assembly GCA_010014905.2 of Druon quercuslanigerum. Taxonomy (NCBI): domain Eukaryota; kingdom Metazoa; phylum Arthropoda; class Insecta; order Hymenoptera; family Cynipidae; genus Druon; species Druon quercuslanigerum. The sequence goes on from JAAAKG020142975.1 coordinate 3,622, forward strand.
CATTACGTTGCAAATTCGTTGTTTTTTGTAGAAAATTAATGGTTTCTTTTGGACATTAATCTTTTTCGGTTGGAAACTAATTTTACTAATTAATATAAAATTAAGGTAGAGCATTCTTTTAAATTGCTTTACCTTATTTGAATACCCTCCATTGTTGAAGCCAAGAAACAATCCATATTTTGTATTCAATAAAACTGTTAATATTCGTATTTTACATAAATTTGTAATTGTAATTACTTAAAGGCCTAAAAGCTCGGTTTATTAACCAAATTGCAGTTAAGTATTCAGTTCGTGAAATTTGGTGAAAAGATATTATTTCATTTACATTATACGGAACTAACATTAATAACAGTATGTTTTAATATGGATGCACTTTTTTCAATATAATTAGTTCTAAAATCTTTGGTTTCAAAACCTTATTCAAATTTTTAATTTAACTACAGCTTCATGTGAATTTAACTAAATTGTACTCAAATTTGATTAATTATTTTATTTGAATGTTTTATCTAACTAAATTGTATTTACTTTTAAAAATTATTCAGATTTTATTTAATTTTTAAATTTAGTTTTTACAAAATAATGCTTAAAATTTTACTACAATAATTTTAGAATACCAAAATAATTTTTTTAATCTTATTTATTTAGTGTCTCTAAAATTTCTTATTTAAAAGAAACCAGACGAGAAATAAATTTAATTTAACTGAAATTTATTTCATTTTTTAATTTAACTAAATTTTATTTACATTTTGAATAGAACGAAATTTTATTTAAATGTTAAATTAAACTAAATTTTATTTAAATTTTGAATTTAACTAAATTTTTTTCATTTTAAATTTATCTAGGTTTCATTAAAGTTTTTAATTTAGTTTTAAAAAATAATTTTTGAAATTTCACTGAAATTCTAAAGCATACAAAGAATTTTTTAAATTCATTTATCATCTTCTTTATCATTATATTTTTAGCGTGCAGTGCATCTTTGACAGTGCAAGCCGAGTGCCGACCGACTCAGCTAGTGTTCGTGAAGGCAAGCGCGAGAAACAGAAAATTACCGGCACTTTCGGTTTGGCTTTCAACAGCCTGCAATGTGCCTCCCGGCCACACCTCGCCCATCGATGCGTTCGGATGACGCGGTTGCCATAGAAACGTCGAAAAGTTGAAGAGGGCAGCATCTCTTTATCTTTGGTGCCCCCAATTGTAAACGAGAGCATTAACGTTTCTCTCTGAATTTGAACCTAACTATGGTAACTGTACTACGGTCGGTAATATAGAAACCACGAGATATATGCAATGGTACCAAAGAGAGATAAGAACTCAGAGATTACCGACGCTATCATTTAAACGCTATCATTTTATCATTTAAACTATAATTACAGATAAAAACCACTAACTGAAATAGTGAATTTCGCTATTTCATAGTGGCCCACTTTTCCTAAATTGAAATAGTGAAAATGTACTGTAAAAGTAAAGTTCGCTATTTTAGATTTAAAAAGTTTGCCTAGAATTAATAAAATTATTTATCACTCATTAGCTTGTTTACTTTATCGTCTAAAACAATTCTTATGAATAAAAACTCTCGATGACAAGAATTTCCTTTTTTAAAACACTTTTTATTCATATTTGATACAAAATAAATATTTTTATTCCATAGATATTTTCTCGTACGACAAATTCATTATTGATTTACAGTGTTTCAAATAGTATATTTTGTATACGTTATTTTTATAAATAAGACCAATGAATGTTTCTTATTAAATAAGAGCATATTGATCCATTGTAATTAAAAATAATTCTTTTTTTTTCTTATTTCATTACATTTTTACCTTTATCCCATTATCCAACTATTTTTTTCACTATTGAATTAGGAAATATTTCGACTTATCTAATTACTAATTTTTACCAATCTTTTGTGACCTACGCTTCTTTTCGTTTATCTTACGTTTTCTTTTCTAAGTATCTTTTGCGTAAAAAAAGCTGTAAAATAAAAATAAACTTCTTTAAATACTCAAGTTCATCCTTATTGAAGGAAAATTATTTTTACAAGTTCTGCTTGAGAACTTCAATTTTTTCTCAAAAATAAGAAAAAGGTAAAACCGAAAAACTGTGTTCAAACCTTCTTCTTGTTTCAATGCAGTAAAAAATGTTACACAATCGCGTCGTTTTATTTTTTTTTTTTTTTACGCCTTTCATGCTTATCATTTTTATTTAAATTTATTCTATGCAGTCCTAAATCATTTTTTCTATGATGCCAATAGTTTTTTATTATCTAAAAACAAAACCTCGAAAAAAACAAGGGTGAAAATCGCAGCCAAGTAGTATATTTTCCTAATAGGATTATAAACAAAATTATAGTATAAACATATAAATATTACCCAAACTTTTTTCTGTGTTGGAAAAAAAGGATTTTTTATGATAGGCAAGATAGATCAAATTTCGTAAAAGAAGAATAATTTTCTACCAAAATAGATGAATTTTTAACGCCATAGTTTAATTTTCAACAGAAAGGGAAAGTCCCCCAAAAATTTTAAATTTCATGTATGACTATAGGCATCACTGCCAACCCCTCCCCCTAATTCACCCCTATTATTCACAAATCTTTAAATTAGACCTGTGTTTTTTAACTGTTAGCAGGTAAATTTCAAAATAAGAATTTTTAAAAGTATCACAGTCTCAAAAAAAGATTTGTGATTTTAACAAGAATTTTCAGATAAATGTCAAAAATGACCATTTTCAAAGGATAAGTGCCCCCAAAAACTTTTTATTGAATTTCTGACTATTGGCATTTCGTTAAGATGCTATCTAAAGCACACCTTTAATCTTCAAGTTCTTAATTTAGAGCAAGGAGTAGTTTTGTACAGATTATTCGGATAAATTTCAAATGTTTAATTTAAAATCTTATGGATGATATGGGTGCTTTGAAAGGGATGCCGGAAGTCAACTCAATATTCAGAAAATCATTTTAATTTTTTTGCGGACTTTGGTACATTGAAAATTCTCATTTTTCCCATTTATCTGGACACTTTTTTTAAAAATAAACCTCAGGTCTATCTTGAAAACCTATAGATAATAGGGATGCATTTTTCAATGGAAGTTCAAAAAGTTGTCACCATTGCCCATGGTTTGGTTAAAAAATTCAGCTTAATTTTTTTTTTAATTCCGGAACCCACCGTCCGAGCTACCAACCAACTGAGCCTCCGAGGTTTTTTTATACAAATTTATTCAATTTTTAAAAAATTATCTTTGTTGGTAGAAAACTGCTTGTTTGAAAATTCATGTTTCTTGATCTGCTAAAAAATTAGTATTCTTGCCTTAAACATTTCACTATTTTTTGAAAAATGCAACTCTTTATGGTAGAAATTAAATCTTGTTTATCTAAAAGCACCACTTCCAGCGACCTTCTTTCGAGAACCCTTTCATCCATTTTTTTACATAGACCTAGGAGTTGTTTCATACGGAATTTCTAGAAAAATACAAAAAATGATCATTTCTGAAAAATACATTTTTTGGGGAACTACGCTGATTGGCAAATTACCAACTGTGGCATTTATCTGAAAGTTCTATCAGAAACCTCACCTAGGTGGAATACAAAAACCTCTACATAATAGTGGTGCCTCAGGAAGATTTATGGAATTAAAAAGAACAGTTAGAATTATTATTCAAAATTTTTTGAGGACTTAGGTACTTTGAACATTGTAATTTTTTACTTTCATCTAGAAACTTCTTTTTTGAAACCACCCCTAGTTCTAATTTGAAAATTTTTGAATAATAGGGATGCATCAGGAGGGTTGTCCAATGTGATGCCAAAAGACAGAAACTGAATTAAAAATTTTTTGGAGACCTTGTACAAGACAAATTTTAAGAGATTAATTCACGAAACTCAGTTATTCTAAGCTACAATTTTTATGTTTAAAAACAACATTAAAAGTAAAAGATTTAAGTTTTGGAAAAACAACACAAGCTATTAAAAAAATGAAATAGACAAACGTTTCTCTTTCAAAAAATATCGAAAACTCATGCAAATTTGGCATGAATAATTGTTGATAGGACCCGTAAATTTTCTTTTAATCGTAAAAATTAAATTCAAGATTAAAATATTACATTTTTCGAAAAGCGACAAAAGATACAAAATAAAATTAACAAAATTCTTCATCATTTTAAAGTAGGAGAGTAGATTTTCTTTCAATCGTAAAAAATATGATTAAAAATTTAAGCAGTAAATTCTTGGAAAAGCGACACAAGAGATGCCAAAAAATATTTGCAAATTTGTTATAAACTCTGATTATAAAAATATATTGAAAAGTAAAAAAAAAAACTTTTTGCAAATAGGAAACAAGAGACAATAATATTTTATTTAACAACATTTTTGCTTAATTACATCTTCTTTAAATGTAAACAAACTAAATTTATGGAAAAACAACACAAGTTACAGAAACATTTTTAATAATAATTTTTACTGTGATAGAATGCGTATTTTTTGATGATGAAAAGAATACAGTAAAATAATTTTCATTCAATACTAATATATATATTATGAATGGTAATATTATAAATATATTCAAATTATATACATTTTTTTAGAAAGGTGAAGAATAAAATTAAATGCAAAATAAGAAACAAATATTAAAATAATCATGAAAAATAAAATTTGTACATTTTTTTCAAAATATGAATAAGCGCAGTATAAACCCGAGAGGCAGAAATAAATATAATATACATTTCATATATTACAGTTGAACGCATTTATTTGCATTTTTGTCCGAATCAAGTACCAATCATGAGATAAGTCATAAGAATGTGTTCGTTAAAGCCGATGGAGCTTTAACAAAAGAGAATTTACAATCGCAAAATGACAGTTTTCAATGCTCTGAAATTTAATTTTAAAAGGCTTGCGCACAAATGTGGGATAAAAAAAAAGATTGAGCGCGTAGCGCGAGGAGCATGCATTTGCGAGCGCGAAGCGCGAGAAGAATATAGCATCGAGCGCGCGACGCGATAATCAACAGTCGCGCGCTCTAGGCTCTAATTAAATAAGTCTTTTGCGGGGCCAGTTGAAGTAAATTGGTTTAAGGACTTAATATTCTCGAGCATGTCCGCTTCAATATCCGAAAATGAAATTTTAGGAGAACTATTAAAATCAATTAATGTTTCTATAAATATCGAGCGTATTTGCTATCAATTTTATTTTATAAACCGCGCAGTTTTGGTTTAATTGTGTAAAATATTATTAGAAAAAATTAAATTTTTAAGAAAATGATACAAGACACCATAAAGTACTTATTAACAAAATTTGTCTTCCAATAGATCTGAAAATTTGCTATCGACCTCATTTTTTTGATAGGACATACACTTTTTTTAATTACTTAATCCAAAAAATTATTAGATATTTATATTTATTTATTTTTAAACTTAAAATTATTATATATTATATTACAATATTAGTATAAATATTTTTTAAATAATTGTATTGATTTGAAGGTAGCTACAAATAAGGACGGATCTTAATAAGGAAAGAATATTAAATTATTCCTGAAAAATAACATTTATACTATATTTTGCAATATATTAGTAAACAGTCCCGGAGCTGACTACAGAAATCATTACAATATACATATAATATAATAGAGTTAAATAAAATACAGAAAAGTTCGTGTTTCGCAAAAATAAAAATCCTGTGCGAAGCACGAGATACACGATGAGAATGTGTTCGTTAAAGCCGAAGGAGCTTTAACAAGAGAGAATTCTCAATCCCCCAATTACAGTCGCCGATGCTTTGTCCTTCAATTTTAAAACATTTAATTACAAATCTCCCATGTATATAATTATCGGAAAACTAATCAGGGCCAGAATAGTTCGTGTTGACCGCTACAGTGGCTCTGTGAAGGCGGTCGATAATGGCGATAAGTAGAAATGAAAACGTTTTGGTATCCTCAAACCCTAGTTTGGACAAGCTAATATTCCGCTGTTCAGTCGGTCTTGTGAAAATCTATTTTTTAAAAATGACTTTCAAAATTATTTCAAAAACTGTCTAGATGATCAGCAAAAGAATTCTGTGTTTTCGATGTAAATTCTTTGTTGTCATTTTAAAGCATTAGTCAGCAATTCAAATAAATACGAAAATAATTTAAATTTTATTGTCTTTACCATACACACTATAACACATTTCGTAGCCTTTAATAATGTTGAAAGTTTATAGTCCAATAAACCTAACAAATAAAGGAAAATGTTAAAATCTGAGGAAACCAACATCTTCCTCCATCTGCTTCACCTATTTTTAAGAATAAATAAATGGCTGTTATCTGCAATTCATCAAAGCCAGCATATGTAGCAACCATCATTGATCAAATCTTAGTTTACACGAAATTCTCGTAAAATTAGATTCAGTATTCTATGATGGACTGTTTATAAAATGAAGCTTTATGCGGATATAATACTTCTCACGTTCATGTGTGTCTTTGATATCTCACGTACGTATAATGTAATATCATAATTAATATTACAAATACAACGGTCAACAAAATATCTCCAATGTGTTCTAAAAATGAAAAGTACGTTTGCCGAAGTATATATTTCATGCGTAATGTGAATCCAATCTTTATTTTTGCATTCTTATACTAAGAAGAAGGTATTGGATTTATGTAAAATTTCACTTTGTCAGTTTTCATCAAATTTCCACGTTTAGAGCCCCCCGAAGTCAGAAAATTGGATTTTTACGAAGGTGTCTGTCTGTTTGTGGTCTGTAGTCTGTATCTTGTAAGCACGATAACTTTAAAAAGATCGATCAGATTGGATTCTACTTTGGGACATATTCAACATTTTTTGAGACCATACCTTTTAAGATTTAAACATTCTATGTACGCTTATTCACACTATTTTAAAACTTTAACAATTTATTCCTATGACTTTATTCGATAAACAAAAAATTATCAGAGTTATAGAATTTTCAAAATCCATTAAAAAACAACTAAGATGAACATGTAAATCCAAAGAGCGCATGATATGAAAAAAGTCAAGAGGAGAAAAAAATTGATTTTTGAAAGTTTTAAAAGATTATCATAACTCCCCGCGTGAAAAAAGTTTGCCTGGCTCAAGCATGGCAATAAACTTGGCGATATCTGCCTAAGCATGGGTCACCGATGCGGATAGTGCAACAGGTAGTTTAACACGTATTCTACAAGATTTTTTTTCAAAATTCAAATTTTTTTAACACCCAAAATAACTATAAATGGTGATTCAACCACTCGGGTATGTTTGATCGTGCATCAGGTCCTTTAAAACGTCATCTACGAGAACTTTAATGATATTTAAATTTTATCAATAACCAAAAACAATTACAAATAGAAATTCGACGACTCGGGTGCGCCGGATCGTGGACCAGGTAGTTTATCACGTATTCTACGAAAACTTTTTAATAACTCACATTGTGCCAACAGCCAAAACAACTAAAAATCGTGAGTCCACGCTCCAGTTGCACTGAACCGTGGACTAGGTGGTTTGATACGTTTTGTATGCGAACAATTTGAAAATTTTAACTGTACCAACTTAAAAATATCTAAAGCTTAGGAGTCGACGACCTATGTGCACTAAATCGTGCACCAGGTGGTTGAAGACGCCATCTAGGAGAACAGTTGTAAAATTTACATTTTGCATTTTATTTGTCCTTGCTGACTCTGAGTTTTATTTCTTAATTGTAATCAATTTAATTAGTCCTAATATATATTATACATACGGGGCAAAATTCGTCAAGTGTACCCGCCTAAAAACTTTTTGTCTTCGATTTCCTTAAAAGTCCGCGAAATTATTGTCCTAGTGAACCTCTTTTAATTCCCCTAAGAGAACGTCTCTATTACGACGGGTTGTCA
>JAAAKG020142976.1:0-11477 GCA_010014905.2 Druon quercuslanigerum
AATATGATCAAAAAAATGCTATTCTAGAAGTAAGCGCTAGAAAGTTTTTGCTCGCGGAATTGAGCAAAATTAAGGTAGAAGTTGACAAAAACTAAAAGATGTTCGCTCGCTCTATCTAATCATGAAAATTTTATCTCGGGCAAGCAAAGCATCAAGGTGGCACTTCTCGCGTTTTGGTTATAATATTCGTATGCATGCGCGCGGTCAGGAAAGTTTTAGAGTTTTAGAGATTGATTAAAGGCAATACTTATATTTTAAAAAGTATCTAAATACCTTGTCTCTTTTAAATGAATGATATTAAGAAAGATATTTCAATACTTTTGCATATTTTTAAATACTTTTTTTATAACTGGAAAAAACTACAACAGAGAGCAAATTAAAATCTAACTCATAGTGTGCTGTACGTTTTTAAAATTTATATTTGAAGATCGCTCGAGAGTCGATTTTGAGAATGATTTAGGGCCGATTCTAGAATGATTTAGGGTCGATTTCGGTGATGAACCACGCTCAAAATCGACCCTAAATGATCCTAGAAATCAACCCTAAATCATCTTCGAAAGCTACCCTTGAAATAGAGCAATTTTAGTTTATATACTTTATTTATTTTATTCATCAACATGAGAAAATATAAATTTATAATCATCAAAATACTATTGAAAAATAACCTCTATAGGTAAGGTAATAAATGAACATTTTAAACTTTTATTTTAAAGTAACAGTAAACATACCTTACAATACACATTATTATAACTGATTAATCGTCACTTTCTTCATTTTGTGCAGATTTTACTGGCAAAGCTTCAAAGAACGTATGCAATTTGGAAGGAATAACTAACGTTTTACAAAGTTGTAACAAGTCTTTTTTTGGCTGCTGTAATTACTTGAACTTTCGTGTAAGCTTTTTCTAGAACGTATTGCCGTTCATTCACGTGCTTTTTTTCTCTTCTTGTTATGTGCACTTTGCAGTCCTCTTGAAAATCAGATTTGTATCTCAGTTCCTGTAGATGATTTTTGAAGATAAAAATTTCTTTGAACTGATTAGATCTAAGAGGGAGATTTTTCAATAATTTTTCTTCCTTCACAACGTGTTTAACCCAGCTTTGTAGATCGGCGAGATTCTTAAAATCATAGATCATATCATCAGTTACTCTCGTCACATGATACTGAGGTTTGCTCAATTTTGAATCTTCTATAACTTTGAACCACTCTTCAGGAGTATAAGTTTTACACCCTCTTACATGCCTCTCAATCACGCTGTGCATATTATCTCCTTCATTCATCGTATGGCCCTTTCTAAAAATAAAAATTTAATATCTACTTGGAAATTGGCAGCAGCGTGGATTAAAACAGCGAAAACCATACGATTTTTGTTTTGTCCCACGCAATTAACTGCTCACAGGAGAAATTTCGTGTATCCCGCTCGAGCTTTCTTCTCTAAAAAGTTGTATACGAACGATCCAACTTCATTCCCTCCTTTTTTTGCATCATTTTCGGTGTATACGTAGCAACAACCTTCTAAATTTCCAATTTCTTGAATTGTGAAGTTGTAACGCCAATCTTTCGACTATAGTATAGACTACCTGCTTCACTTTGCGGTGTATCCAGAATAATCAAACGTATTCATGCACGTTTTTCCTGCTTCCTGTTTTGCGCATTTTTCATCTTCAGTTTTAGAATTTGCTATTATTTTCAGTTTATCTCTATGATTTTCATATTCTGTTCCTGATACTGCCTTTTCTTCTGGTGTGGCATTATCATATGCTACACATTTTATACACTGACTTTTTTTGGCTTAAACCGATGTTAAAACAATTGCTAAATATATCTGTATAATAATGCTTACTGGCTATCGCTCGATTAATTTCCTTTGCCCAAGCTACGTATAATGTGTACATTTTGTTCAAGTTTAGCGTTTGGTCCAAGTATTCAACTCTTGAATCCTTTCTTCTGTAGTGTGATTTTACCCTTTGAAATAGATTTATACACTCTTTAACGAAAGCTGTTTTAGCTTCGTTGATTTTTCAAAGGGACTTTTTCGAATGTCCTCGTTTATCCTGAAATACCGGCTCGGCATTCTTCAGCTATCACTACCCTCTTCTACTTTCTTTTCAACCATATGCCTTGATAGAAACTCGTATTTTCTTGACTGATTTTCAAGAGAATAATATTCTGTATAAAATTGAGCTCGTGCTTCTTCTCTTATTTTGTGTAATCATTTGAATCTGTAGCCTGGCCCGCAGTTTCTGCTCATGCTCTTTTCTGGTATTAATTTTTTTTGTAAATAATGACATGTAGGCTTCACCTGAATTTACTGCTATTTTCTGTATGTTTTTTTCGATGTTTCAGTAAAGCGCCGTCGTTTTCTTGTGTTTTGTTCCCGTTCAGATTTCTTTCTTCTTTTTTTTTTTAGAATAACTATTGACGATTTCAGGCTGTTCTTTCTCATTTGAACTGGCTTCCTGCCTACTTTTTCGCTCGATGAATCACTGCCGTCATAAGAAGTAAAAGCTTCAAAGCTTCGTAACAATCGCTTTCGCTTGAAGATCCAGAGTCTTCAAAGTTTAAGCTGTTGTTATTGTCCACTTCTAATGATACATCAGTGTGTAGAAGCGAAAAATCAAAAGTAAAGCAATCAGACGTCGTAGGTTTCTCCATAGAACTTTCACCTCGAATCATTTCAACCCATTCAGAAGTTCTTTTTTCTATACTCCATGCTACATTTTGTGTTTCAGGTTCTGAAATAATTCATTTTACAAATTAAATAATGTATGTCTGGGTGCTACAGTAAAAGTAAAATTTAAGGCTATTTGTAACTTTAAATTCTCGCGCTAAAAACAGATCCGTATGCTATTTTTAATTTTAACTTGACCAACATTTCTCTAAACATCTCGCGCGCTATCCCTATCTTAGTTAATAAATTAAAAATTACTTCGTCTACAATCTTATCACATAAAATACGTAACTTCATAAGAAAGCATAGTCCAATCAATAGAAGAATCAATATTAGACCGTTTAGAATCTATTTTTTCTATACTATTATTTACATCTTCAATACTCTTATTATATACTTATTTCATTTTTTTATGTTCTCCATCCTATTTCTAGCGATTAAAACAATAAAATAACTATCAAAAAAATATTATTCGTGGCATATTAATTAATTTTTACATTCTAATCCAGAGAAGGTATTAGATTTATGTAAAATTTGCCCCCCCCCCCCCCCCCGGTTTTTTTCAAATGTCCACGTTTTGAGACGCCCTGAACCGAAAAACAGATTTTGACGAATGTGCTTTTGTGCGTACGTACGCGCGCGCGTGTGTGCGTGTGTGTGAATGTAAGCTGAAGATTTTTAGCTTGTTAGCTAGATAACTTTCGAAAGAATTGCCAGATGGAATTGGCCTTTGGTATACTCTTAAAAGTGTCCGATACTAAGGTTTTTAAGATCATGTTTTATTAAATTTTAAAATTATATGTACGTGCGTTTATAGCATTCTAAAATTCTAACAATTTATCCTTACAACATTTTCGATAAAATGAAAATTTTTAGAGATATAGCATTTTCAAAATTCAAAAAAAGAAACGAAAATTAACATTTTAAAATAAGAAAAATGTTGCTTTTTGGATGCCCTATAAGACTATCATAACAGCTTTTGGAATTTTCTTGAAAAATCGAAAATCCAAATTTTGACACCATAAAAAAATAATATAAAATCAAGGATTAAATTTTTCATTCAACTATATCACAGTATTTCAAAGATTCTCAATTATACAAATGTGTTTTCAATATATATATTGGACAATATATATAATATATATATTGAGCTCGTGCCCAGAGGACGGCCGAATATTAACAGATGGGATCGCATGAACTCCCATCTAACACAACGCTGCTGAAGGTCGGTGACCTTCTTGGCATAAAACACGAACCAGATATGACTGTCAGTTTAAACTAATCACCCTCACTGCCTCCGCCCCCAACCAAATTGTTTTGTACAATTAATTTAATATTGATTAATTAATAAAATATAATTATTTGTTTTTTGTTACTGTTAAAATATTAATCTTTTTTTGTTGAAAATTCAGATGGTTGAGAGTCTACTTTGTCACAAATGCATTTTTTTGTTGCAGAAAATTCAGCAGTTTCAGGGTGTTTTGGTTGACGATTCAACTATTTTTTCAAAAATTCTTAGTTCTTTTTTGAGTTTAATTGTATTTTGTGTTAAGGTGAATGTGCCAGTAATCGTGACGGTCTCAGTAATCGTGAAACTTGGTTAATATTTCAATATATTGTTAAAGAAATATGTTAAAAGTAAAATTTAATGGTGAAACTCACTTATTTCTAGCATTTTATGGTAGAGAATAGAAATTACATTAATTCAAATCATATAAAAAGCAAGAAAATTGGCAACACGATTACTGGGACTAAGGTCACGATTCCAGGGACGTTTACCTTACATTTACTGTAATGCTATTTATTTATTTTAATAAAATCTGAAATTGTTAGATAAGAATTCATTTTTCATCACAACTTTGTATTATTTAGTTTAAAATTCGATTATTGTTTTAAAAATTCAACAATTTTCTAACAAGTTCTTGGATGAAAATTGCACTTTTTTGTTGAAAATTCGTCTTTAAGGATTAAACGTTTCTCAGGCAACTCTAATATTTATGTAGCTGATTTGTTTGATAAATTCTAGCAAGAGCTTTCAAATTATATGTGGTTCATCTCAAATAGTTTATTTGTCAATAAATATCAAAGGATAACCTTTAAGAAATTTATTATTAAAAATATCACAAAAATTATGTAGGAGGGGTGACGAATAGTTGTGGAATGTCTAAGCAATCTATTTGTTTATAGAAATAAATTCTCGCAATCGTATATCCTTCAACGTCTTCTTAAAATCATAATAAGTTATGACCTACATAGCAGAAATTTCTCCTTCCAACCGTATATCCATCAACGCGTTCTCTTATTTGTTTTAGCGTGCAAGAGGGAATTGATCAAAGTATGGTGTGACATGAGTCTTTCAAGTTTACAAGATGACAAAGTGACAAATGATTTATGGTATTTCCGAGAAGCTTCGAATACGGCGACCCTCACTTGATACTGTGACGTCAGATTCTGTCAGGTTCTGTTCCATATTTTTGGGTGAAAAATTTCCATTCCCGGATTGAAGTACTGATTTTCAATATCGATAGTGACAATCGGATACAACACTGTGATTAGCACATCAAAACAAGAAGAGAACCCCATCTCACAGCCTTCTGCGCTCTAGCCACAAGTTTGCTAATCGTACGGAAAATCTGTATCCAGAACTTCCTCTGCTAGCAGTCGTGAGACATGGTTATGGCTGAAATTTTAATGCAATTTCGCTGGGATCAGGTGCAATTTTTCAAATTAGCACCCACTACCGCAGAAATCCTGCGGTTGTCCTTATGCCAAACTTTACTTATACAAACTGAAAAACACTAAACAACATGAATCAAACACGAAAACAATTTCGCACCAGTGTTTCATACTTCGTCATTTTCCTTAAATTTTAAGGGAAACTAAATGGTCAAATTTGTAATGATCGGTTTAATGGCAAGTCACATTATTGATTTTGCATAATACATTTTTTATTTTGTGACCTGAATTTCTACCAATGAGAAGAGAAAATAATTTGCATCAATAATATTTTTCAAAAGTTATATTATCAACTTTATTAACGTTAAAAATTAGCATGATTCTGCCTTATTATCCATAAGTGTTTTTACTGTGTATTAACAAATGAATAATTAAACTTACTTCACATATAAATACATGATAATTACATAGGTCCTAAGTGAACAAAGAGAGCCTCGAGTGTCTAACGGGGTTTAAAATATGACACGGCGGGATAGGTAGGGCTAAAGTAGGTTCTAGTTAGAGTTATGCAGGCTTAAATATGGCGCTAAAATTTCGACTCGGTATCAATAAGCGCAAAATTCAAAATGCAGCTATAAATCATTGCCAAATTTTTATACTGATAATTCACAAAATCAGATAAAAATATATTTACTGTCAGAATAGAATAAATTATCATAAAATGTTATGATTTTATCATTTTTTCAATTGAGGAGTAAGCGAACTAAACATGATAAATCCATTTATGTTACATTCTCAATAAATATACATTTAACACTTTTGGTAAACTAAACAAATTTAAAAAACAAAGATTTTTATCAGGTACAATTTATTTTTGCAAACTCGTGTTAAATAATCATATTCCCGAAGTCGTAAATACATATGCAAAAACCATTCGCAACTTATTAAAAAATTCATTTATTATGTTTTGATCGCTTGCTCCTCACACTATAAAAAATATTTTAATACCAGCTTCGAAATTATGCGAAATTAGAAAAGTATTCGATGAAAATAAATCATGCGTTTTATTGCAATGACGAATGGTGTTCATTTCACATATAAATTTCATCATTCACAAAGATTTTAGGTTATATTACATTCTGCAACATTAAGTGATTACGAGTTTCACATAAAATAGGGGCATCTTCCAATAATGGAGAAAATTAAAAATAATCTAATATAGCACGCGGATGGCCTCGGTACTAAGTAAAACTAGAAAAACTTGTATGATTCTAGCCTCGTTAGGGAGTTCTTAGAATGTTTGCCGTTTGGACTTCTGCAGTTTTCACATGAAACCCAATAGGTACCTCGATACAACTTTTAACCACTTTGGAATCTGTATATCTTGCTGTCGAACGGGATGATCAGAGATAAATGTCTTATTGATAACTCTATCAATCATTTAAGTTAGATAGTTTTGGCTCGAGAACTTAAATTGAGATCATCCAATTAAGAGAATCTTTAATTTTTGAAACCAGAAAATCCTTAATTTACGACTTGAATTGAATCTTCAACAACCATTAATTGCTTTTTACAGCCAAAAAAATGTAGGGACTCTGAACGTAAATAGGTAGGGTCGCATGGATATAAGATGAAACCTGGTGCAACTAACACGCTAAGAGTGCAGTCTTCATGATCTTTGCCATGCTTGTCTGTAATGAGAATCACCTCTTTCGTTACCGCACTCCCTACATCATCAAAATGCAGAGGCCATCAATTCTAGGAACGCACAAATTTAATTTGCGGAAATCCACGTTCCAGTGTATGTACTTCAAATTTTCTGTACAGAATAGTGAAAATCTCAGCAGAAAAAATGCTAAAAATATGGGAAAAAGTATATGTTGCAGATATGAAGATTTTGCCTGTACTGACACAGAGCTTTTAAATTTGCAGTCGATTTACAGTTATTTCCTGATGAGTGATAGGTTAAAAAGTACCATTATCTTACGATCATTTTAGAACACTGAACTTTGGACTGCTGGATGGTAGCAGAGAAGGGGGAGGGGGCGAGGAGTAGAAGCGAACATGCGAAGGCATGGTAGCCGACGTTGGTGTCACACCGGGAAGTCGCTTTTCATCGATTTTAGGCAAGCGTCTGCGGGCACGAATTCTGCTATCTTTTTCATCCACGCATGCACAATGAATACGTTCACTTGTTCCTTCTAACCTTCCAGGCAACAGTGAGGTGAAATAAAAAAAAGGAGGTTCAAAATAACTTGTAAAAGGCAATTCTTGACCGATTTTGGAATTTTGTTTTTAGATTAATTCAGCAATACATTTTGAAGAGGTTTTTTGAGCTAACTTTTTAATTTTTGTTTTGTTTAAACTTTTATTTTAATGCAAAGAGTCTTCCCTTTAGAAGCTATATAATTTACTTTTACTTTAAAGTTCACCTTTGCATCACGCGCAAATCAATTGCTTTTTGCTGTCATCTCATACGTGAGTTTTTAAATGAATTTTAAGATTTTTTAAATGTACATAACGCTGATCACATAAATCACATGTATGCTGCGTCTTCGGCCTAATGATGTTATTAACTGCATCTGAAATAATATAAACCTATTACTAGATAATAAGTCACAAGGGCTGGATAGATGACGTGCAAATAATTTTAGCTCTGACACTTCTTCAGTGAACATTTTTTAATGAGATTATCAATCTTATTTGCAGAAACGTACACCTACTACTTGATTATAATTGTAAAGCACAGGACATAACGTACGTACAATTTTGACAACGATAACTCTTCAACGTAAATTTTTTATGAGATCATCAATTTTTATCTGCAATAATGTATTATATAAGTTGCACATACCAGAATTTGCAGAAATGTACATGATAGACATTACTTACCAGTATGAGATTTATTGACGAGAGACATCAAATTCTTTTTTCTGTGAAGGTTTTATAACAGAAATTACACACCGAAGTTGCATCATAAATTTTGAGGGGTGCTACTTCATCAAGTTTCTCTAAAAACATTTATAATCAATGTTACCCTAGTAAAAATGCTTAATAGACAACCATTAGAAACCTTATAGGTTTAATTTCTATTAGGTCCTATTGACAAGTGAAAGTGGGTTTTGTGCGCCTGTTCTATACGGTTTTCTATTTGGCTTTTAGAAACTTTCAAACTGAATATGGTTAGGATCCGATCTGTTTTGTATTAGGTACTCGCAATGCATATCTATCGGATCCTTAGTGTTACCAAATTGGGTTTGTATGTGGTTTCTAATTGGAATGTATTTGCCACCTAATAGATTTGGTTTCTATTAAGTCCTATTAACATTTTTAAGTGGGTTTTGTATGTCTGTTCTATATTGTGTTGCATCTGCCATTTAGAAACTTTCGAACTGAATATGATTAGGATCCGATGTGTTTTTAATTCGGTCGAATTGCTAAAAAAATTATTGCTTAACTTATTGTTATATAAATCTTCATTTTTTATAGTTTTTGATCTGAGGATTCGAGCCCTACCTATCATACCTACAAAATTATTTTACCGTGCGCTCTAACTCATTTCGCTATAGATGTACATAATTCTTGGTAACAAAATTTTGATCATGATTAATGAGTAGTTCTAAAGAAAATTGAAAATTTTCGAGGGACCTTGATAAAAACAATTATTTAAAAATAGTTTAACATTAAATTTTACTTATTTAAAAAAACGCCTTTTTATTTATTTTTCTTCAAAAATTTAATAAGTTTATAAACTATTCAAAGGTACTAAACAATGAAGAAATGACAATTGCAAAAATGCTTTAGTAACCTTGGTGACAAAAAGCGATTTTATGTAATAAAAAGAAACCATAAAACGCGCAGTTTTTAATTTATCCAATTATTTTATAATAATTTCTTACACATTCTTTTATTTGAAATAACAGTTCTTAAAAAATATTTTTAAATGTTTGAAACAAAACATCGAAATTCACTTATTTCAGAATAGGTTCAAAAATTGTTTGTCCTTAAATAATCCAAACGTTTAAAAAGATCCAAAAGTAATAAATAATTTATACAATCAAGTGCAAAAATGCTTTAATTAACTCAATGAAATGTACAGTTTTCAATGTATTAATTTATTTAATGATACTTTTTTATTTATGTCATTTTCAAATGCAGAATAACTTTTCCAAAACAACAATTTAAAATATGTAAAGCAAATAATTGAATGGCACTTATTTCACAAAGGGCTCAATAACTTCTTATAGAATTAAACCGTTCGAAAGCTATCTGAAACGGATAAAAATAAACTGCAGTGCAATTAAAAGACATGTTAATAAATTTAGGAACAAACCATTTTTTCTGTTATATAAAAACCTCCATAAAAACACAGTTTTCCATTGATCTAATTATTTTATCAGACTCTTCAACTTGACTTTCAATTTAAAATAGCAATTCCTGATCAATAATTGAAAATGTCTATAAGTTATGTATAAGTTATGTATAAGCTGTAAAAGCACATTTTCTACAAGTCACAACTTATTTCAATTTTCATTTTATTTTTCACAAAGCACATAGTAAAAAACTTGCTTAACGAAAGTATATTATTTTTCATCCGGAAAAACCTATTTTTCTATTCTACAAAATATTTATTAAATCTGAAAAATTTTGCTAACAATGTGCAAATACGCAGTCATTCGTAATATTATTTTAAGTGTAACTACGACTCTTCACGTACATACGTTAAACGGAAACCTAATGTTGATGACTTTTTATCATCATAAAATAAGTCTAGAACTTTTCGCGGGACCTGCAGCCCGTGCGTATGCCCGTCGTCTTAAAATATAAATTTTAACAAATAAATGTTGTTTAATATTGATAATATTTAGGGTATCCAGTTTAAATGAAATTACCTATTTAATAATTAGTAGATGCTAATAATTATTAATCATTTAATTAAATATAAATATAATGTTACATTAAAAATAATAGGTAAAAATCTTTTCCAAATTAATATTATTAATTTATAATATCAGTATCGAGGAAAATTTCATCGAAAAATAATATATAAACTAGATATTATTAAAATTTTATTGAAAAATTTCTTAAGTAAAATTAAACCAATAAAGTTCTTATTAAAATAATTATTCCGTATTCGGCTATATAAATTAAAGCAAACCCTTCTGTTATATATTCTGTATTAAATCCTGAAACTATTTCAGATTCTCCTTTAGCTAACTCGAATGGGGTTCGATTTAATTCAGCAATAATTCTAATTTAAAAAATTTATATTTGTCACGTTCCGTGACGTACATATATATATATTTTTTATATTTGTTTATATATTTATATATTTTTATGATTATACTAATAAACACTTAGTAAATATAGAGCGGATATTTTGTCAACAAGTGGTATGCTGGCGAGAATAGCTATAGATATAATCAAAACATTGTAAGTAGTAGCTTATAAAAAATTGATATACTAAAGGTGGTCGCAAAAGAAAATCCGTTGCCCTGTGCTGGAGACGTCTCACGCACGTTCCGTCCGTGCACAAACCCATGAAGCCAACCAATCACGTACAACCTGACGTGTTGCTGCGGTCCGTGGCGGTACTTGCTTAAGGATGTTGCGAGC
Source organism: Druon quercuslanigerum (assembly GCA_010014905.2). Taxonomy (NCBI): domain Eukaryota; kingdom Metazoa; phylum Arthropoda; class Insecta; order Hymenoptera; family Cynipidae; genus Druon; species Druon quercuslanigerum. The sequence goes on from JAAAKG020142976.1 coordinate 10,964, forward strand.
TGGTGTCTATAGTGACGTACTTGTATGCGTTAGTGCTCAGGCGAAAGCAGCTGGAAAGATTGCATGCGATTGGTTGGCTCGGTTGGCTCGATATGCTCGTGCACGGAGGTCATGTCAGTGATACGTCTCCAGGGCACCGCAACGGATTTTCTTGTGCGAGCACCTTCAGCACGTTGGAGGCTGGAGAAAGCAGCTATAGATATTGAACACCTTCTGAGCCGTATAGCATATATATTCGTGACGTAGGCGTAAACAGCGGCGTCCCAGTATACAGAGTCATCTCTGACAGTGTTGCATCAGGCCCTATAAAAACCGAAAGTACCAGCATAGGTCAGTTACAGTTCTCAATTTTCGACGGTTTTCTTCGATTCAAGCTATCTAGTCCAGTGTCTCAGACAGTCCAATGTACCCCAGTGATCCCATATTTGAAACGAGAAACCTTCGCACACAATCAAAGCTCGTGTAAAGTAGTTGCGAAGAGGTGGTAGCGTAGCACACGACTGTAATTGCGCGC
>JAAAKG020142977.1:0-11477 GCA_010014905.2 Druon quercuslanigerum
CCAGAACCTCGGTAAAGGTACATAGAAAAATTTCCAGAGGTACCGGCTCAGGGATCGAACCCCGGACCTCTGAGGTCCGTTTTTTGGTATAAACATAATTTTTTGGCTTAAAATCCATTTTTCCTGGTTTAAAATTAACTATGTTGTTGAAAATTCAAAGGTTTTTTTATAAAAATCAATTTTTGGCTGAAAATTTGACAATTTGTTAGAAAATACATCTCGTCAGTTGCAAAAATTAATTCTTTTTTTGAAAACTGGTTTTCTTATTTGAATGTATATTTAGTTGTAAATGGGATATAGCTATTAACTTTTTTTCAATTACTTTTCTTTCTGGAAATTAAACTATTCATTTTTTTGGTTTTTCATTCGCCTTCTTATGTTGAATTAAACTGTCGTTAGTTTTAAATGAAAAATCTTTTTGTGTTATTTACAATTAAATTTTTCGTAGGAAATAATATTTTTTTTGTTAAAAAATTTACTGCTTTGTTGAAGATTCGTCATTTTGGATAATAAAGTGATCCCTTTTTTATTAAAAATTTAACTATTTTTTTTAAACCAAAAATTCACCCTGTTGAGTTAAAAATTAATCTTTTTTGCTATAAACGTAATTATTTTAGTTATAAATTCATTTTCTTTATTTAAAATTAATTTTGTTGTTTAAAATTCAACTGTTTTTCTATAAAAATCAATTTTTGTCTGAAAATTTGACAATTTGTTGAAAAATTCATCTCTGCATTTGCAAAAATCAATTATTTTGTTAAGAAATTGTTTATTTGTTCAAATGTATATTTATTGTAAATGATATATAGCTCTTAACTTTTTTTAAATTATTTTTTTTTTCTGGAAATTGAACTGTTCATTTTTTTAAGTTTTTAATTCGCCTTCTTAGGTTGAATTAAACTGTTCTTGAATTAAACTGTTTGTTAATTTTAAATGAAAATTTTTTGTGTTGTGTAAAATTAAATTTTTATTAGGAAATAATATTTTGTTTGTTAAAAATTTTACTGTTTTGTTGCAGATTCGTCATTTTGGATAATAAAGTCGTCCTTTTTTGTTCGAAATTAATGAAATAAATTTTAACCAACAATTCGCCCTTTTGAATTAAAAATTAATCTTTTTCGGTATAAACGTAATTTCTTGGCTTAAAATCCATTTTTCCTAGTTTACAATTAAATTTGTTGTTAAAAATTCAACTGTTTTTCTATAAAAATCTATTTTTGTTTGAAAATTTGACAATTTATTGGAAAATTCATCTCTGCAGTTCCAAAAATAAATTATTATTTTTAAAAAACTCGTTTATTTGTTTAAATGTCTATTTAGTTTTAAATGCTTTATAGCTATTAAGTTTTCAAAATTAATTTTTTTCTGGAAATTAAACTATTCGTTTTTTGGTTTTTAATTACTTTTTTAGGTTGAATTAAACTGTTCCTAAATTAAACAATTGTTCATTTTAAAGTGAAAATCTTTTTGTGTTGTTAAAAATTGCATTTTTTGCAGAAAATTTTTTTTTGTAACAAAAATTTTTGAGTTAAAAATTAAGCTTTTTTGGTATAAACGTAATTTTTTGGCTTGAAATTCATTTTTCCTGGTTTAAAATTAAATTTGTTGTTGAAAATTCAACTGTTTTTCTATAAAAATCAATTTTTGTCTGAAAACTCGTTTATTTGTTTAATTGTTTATTAATTTTTAAATGCTATATAGCTATTAATTTTTCTTAAATTAATTTTTTTTCTGAACATTAAACTATTTGTTTTTTGATTTTTAATTCGCCTTCTTAGGTTGAATTAAACTGTCCTTGAATTAAACTGATGTTAATTTTTAACAAAAAGTCTTTTTGTGTTTTTTAAAATTAAATTTTTGGTAGGAAATTATTCTTTTGGTTAGAAAGTTTACTGGTTTGTTGTAGATTCTTCATTTTGGATAATAAATTTGTCCTTGTTTATTGAAAATAAAAAAAAAAATAACCAAAATTTCGCCATTCTGTATTCAAAATGAATCTTTTTTGGTATAAACGTAATTTTTAGGCTTGAAATAACTTTTCCAGGTTTAAAATTGACTTTGCTGTTGAAAATTCAACTGTTTTTCTATAAAAATCAATTTTTGTCTGAAAATTTGACAATTTGTTGAAAAATTCATCCTTGCATTTGCAAAAATCAATTATTTTGTTAAGAACTCGTTTATTTTTTTGTAATGTCTATTTATTGTAAATGATATATAGCTAATAACTTTTTTTAAATTATTTTTCTTCTGGAAATTAAAATTTTTTTTTGGTTTTTAAATCGCCTTCTTTAGTTGAATTAAACTGTTGTTAATTTTAAATGAAAAATCTTTTTGTGTTGTTTAAAATTAAATTTGTCGTAGGAAATTATCTTTCTTGGTTAAAAGTCTACTGATTTGTTGTAGATTTGTCATTTTGGATAATAAATTCTTCCTTTTTTATTTAAAATAATAAAAAATGTTAACCAAAAATTCGCCCTATTGAGTTAATAATTAATCTTTTTTTTAGTTTAAAATTACCTTTGTTGTTGAACATTCAACAGTTTTTCTATAAAAATCAACTTTTGTTTAAAAATTTGACAATTTGTTGGAAAATTCATCTCTGCATTGCAGACATCAATTATTTTACTAAAAACATGTTTATTTGTTCAATTGTTTATTTAGTTCTAAGTGCTATATATCCATTAACTTTTTTTAAATAATTTTCTTTTCTGGAAATTGAACTATTCGTTTTTTGGCTTTTAATTCGCCATCTTAGGTTGAATTAAACTTTTGTTTAATCTCCAAGATTGTTAAGATGAAAAAAAACTGTGAATATAATACATTGTTTATTATATTATATTATATTATATATATATTATAATATTAACAAAAAATAAATTAAAATTCTTTAAAATTTTTAAAAATTTTAAACCAAGAAATCGCCCTTTTGAGTTCAAAATTAATCTTTTTCGGTATTAACGTAATTTTTTCACTTAAAATCCATTTTTTCTGGTTTAAAATAACCTTCGTTGTTAAGAATTCAACTGTTTTTCTATAAAAATCAATTTTTGTCTGAAAATTTGACAATTTGTTTGAAAATTCATCTCTGCAGTTGCAAAAATCAATTATTTTGATGAAAACTCGTTTATTTGTTTAATTTTTTATTTAGTTGTGAATGCCATATAGCTATTAACTTTTTTTAAATAATTTTTTCCTGGAAATTAAATAATTCGTTTTTTGGTATTTAATTCGCCATCTTAGGTTGTTAATTTTTTAAACTGTTGTTAATTTTTAATTAAAAATCTTTTTGTGTTGTTTAAAATTAAATTTGTTGTAAAAAATCATCTTTTTTATCAAAACTTATACTGTTTTGTAGTAAATTCATCATTTTGGATAAAGAAATCGTCCTTTTTTATACGAAATTTAAAAAAAAATTAAATAAAAAATTCACCCTTTTGAGTTACAAATAAATCGTTTTTTTGTTTAAACGTAATTTTTGGCTTAAAATCCATTTTTCCTGGTTTAAAATTAACTTTGTTAATATTTTGTTAAAAACTCGTTTATTTTAAATGTCTATTTAGTTGTTAGTGCTATACAGCTATTAACTTTTTTTAAATTATTTTTTTTCTGTAAATTAAACTATTCGTTTTTTTGGTTTTTAATTCGCCTTCTTAGGTTGTATTAAACTGTCGTTGAAATACACTGTTGTTAATTTTAAATTCAAAATCTTTTTCTGTTGTTTAAAATTAAATTTTTTGTAGGAAATCTTCTTTTTTTATTTAAAATTCTACTGCTTTGTTGAAGATGCTTCAGTTTCTATAATAAAAAAATTAATCTTTTTTGGTATAAACGTAATTCTTTTGGTTGAAAATTCATTTTTCTTGATTTAAAAATAAATGTTTTGTTGAAAATTCAACTATTTTTCTATAAAAGTCAATTTTTTTATTTCAAAATAGAACTATTGGTTTAAAAATACAACTTTTGTGTCTGAAGTTTAAACATTTTTGTTTCAAAATTCGACAATTTGTTGGAAAATTCATTTTCCATTTTTTGTAAATGTAATATAGCTATCAATTTTTGAAAATTAATTTTTTTATTTCTGGAAATTGAAGTATTCGTTTTTTGTTTGTAAATTCGTCTTCATTGGTTAAATTAAACTGTTGGCGATTTTTATTGAAAATTGTTTTTTGGTTGTTTAAAATTAAATTTAAGTTGCAAATAAGCTTTTTTTTGACAAAAATTCCACTAGTTGGTTGATATATAGCAATTAAATTGTTTTTTATTCAAAAGAAAATTAGTTTTTGTTCTAATATCAACTATTACATTTTTCGTTGAAAATAAATCTTTTTTGATGAAAATTAAACTTAGTTAAATGTTGCACTATTTGAAGAAAAAATCATATTTTAGTTGAAGATTAATTTATTATACTAAAAATTAAATTATTCTATTTTTGTTTGAAAATTCGCCTTCTTTAGTTGAATTAATTTGTTTTTGATTCAAAAGAACAATCTTTTTTGGTTGCAATATCAACCATTAAATTTTTTTTTCAGAATTCATCTTTTTTATTGAAAATTTATTAGTTGGTTAAAAGTTTAATTTCTTTGTTAAAAATTAAGATTTTTTGTTGAAGATTCATTTTTTTGTCGAATAATCTTTTTTTTTGGCTTAAGAATTAACTATTTTGTTGACCAGTTGATCAATTAAAAATGAATTCTTTAAACTAAAATTAACTAATCCATGTTTGATTGCAAATTGACCTTTTACAGTAGAAAATTCATCTCTTTAATTGAAAAATTATATATTTTGTTAAAAATACGTTTTATACTGATTTCAATATGGAATCTATAACAATTAAAAAAAACACACAGATTTTATTTTCCAACTTCGTGAAAACTTGAAAAGCCGTCTCATTATCAATATTTTAAAATCATTTTGACCTGTGAAGTCTGAAAAGAACCTTATGGATTTTTTTTATTTCTGGTCTTAAAAATGTTCTTTAGATTACAGACTAAAATAATCGTTCGGAAAATTGCTCTTGCAAAAATATTTAAAAATTTTTTTAAATGAATTTATCATAATAATTGAATTTGTTTAAAAAAGGTCCAATCGATTTTTTCTTTTTGATTTAAATATCGCTCAGCCCCATCGCGAGCGTATTTCCTAACCAAATAAAATAAAACCAAATAAATATATAAATAAATAATAATAAATAGAACCAAATAAAATTCCTGTACAGGTACCTCGGAGGTTCCTGCACATGTGCCTGTACAATAACCTGTGCAGGTAATTTTCAGGGTTCCTGTAGACGAATTTAGTAAAGGAACCTGTACATGATCCTGTAAAGAAATATGCACTAACAAAGGATCTTTGGATAATTTTGTACTGGTACTTTTGCGAAGTAAATTGAAGCAGATTGAGGTGAATTAATCCCTATGTAGGTAATCTTGACGGTTCCTGTGCAGGAATTTGGTAAAGGAACTTGTGCATTATTCTGCAAAGGCACCTGTACGCAAGCTTATCTTTAAATGATCCTGTACAGGATCCTTCACATAATAAATTAAAGTGTAGGTTTATGCACATTGCACAGGAACGTTTTCAGGAACCTATACATGAACCTGCATAGAAAATAATCTGCCTCAATTTACTACGGAATTCGCAAAGGAAACTATGCAGAATCCTGCACGGGATTATTCAGATTCCTTTGCCAGTACAGTTTCCTTTGCAGGCTCATGTACAGGTTCCTCTACCAAATCCCTACACAGGAACCGATAATATTACCTGTACAGGGTGTTGTACAGAGGGTTGTACAGGTTCTTGTACAGGTTCTTGTACAGGTTCGTGTACAGGTTCGTGTACAGGTTCTTGTACAGGTTCTTGTACAGGTTCGTGTACAGGTTCTTGTACAGGTTCGTGTACAGGTTCTTGTACAGATTCGTGTACAGGAACATGTGCAGGATCCTCCGAGGTACAAGTACAGGAATTTTCAGCTAAGAAGAAAAAATATGTTTTTTAATTATCAATAATTGCATGATATACGCCAAAAAATATCATACCTTGCTTCGCAGAAAAGTCAGCCTCATTGTTGAATGCAATGATAGACGCGTTATGGATCTGCACTGAAATCGGTTCGGCATGCACTTTTTTCGTTTCATTGCAAATATGCATTTTTGAATTCACAGGAGTTGGAAATAGCTTTAGATCCCGGGAGCTGTTTCCTTTGATAATTGAACCTGTTCCGACATAAAAAAAATTTATTATTATACTTAACGGATTAACAAAATAAATGAGGAAATTGTGATCAATGATTTTCATTAAATTTTAAGGCACTCTCATGCAATTTTTACATTAAAATATAAAATTAATATAATTAAACAAAATTTAATGGCATAGCACCTATTATCTAAAAATAATCGTAATAAAATATATATTTGAAAGAGAATGCCCCCCCCCCCCACACACACACAATACGAGCAAAATATTTGAATGTTTAATGATATTTTGAAATTTTTAAATGTAACCTATACTTAAATAAATTGCAATTTAATTTTCTACCATATTAATATTTGATGGCAAATGATCAAGTTAATTTATATTTAAAGAAAACAAATTTTCGACAGAAAACACTAACATAACCTAAAATACTATAAAATGTCAAGTTTAATTTTAAATTTAAACAATTTTTTCTTAAAGTACCTTTAATTTTGGGTAAAGACCAGTGACAAAAAACAAAAACAAAATTTAATATTGTAAATCTTTATTCAAACCTAAAATATTGTTTGTTCAAAATAACTGACTGATGGTAAAAAATGTTAACATTTCCTAAAATTGTAATTTTCCTTTGCAACCTATACCAATTTTCCGTGACAAACACCAGTATTACCTGAAATTTTTCAAAAACATTCTAATATCTTTGAAATCTAATTATTTTAAAATCTAAAGTACCAAATTTAGATAAACGCCACGAAAATAAAAAATTGTTAATTTAATTAATCCTAATGATAATCTTAAGAATAATAAGATGAAAAACTGTGTGAATTTGAACAAAAAAATTGAAAAAAAATTGTTCTCATCTGTAAACATTTTTTCAAATTTACTGATTTTGCTTTAAAATAGCCAATAGTAAGTATCTTTCAATAATTAAATTATTTATTTTCAATGATCTAACTAGTAAATTTTACTAATAAAAAGAGTCATTTTGAACTATCTAAACTGTAAATTTCACGGATTAAATTACCTTCTTCGAAATATTTTGTTTAATGAATTTTTTTTAGCAAATTATGAATCTTTTCTCAAATCTAATTATTTTTTATTAAAAATTTTCAATTTCCGAAAAAAAACACTATCTAAATCTTAAATTTTTCAGGTTAGTACAATTCATTATTTTAAACAAAAGCCGTTGGATTAAAATTTAATACATTCTGTTAAATTCCGATTTCAGATTAGACACACCAACATAATCTAAAGTTGTTAAAAAAAATGTAAATATTCTTTAAAATCGAATCATTTTTTATTAAAAATACCAATAGTTTTCGACATAAAAGATTGACAGAAAATAATACCGAAATAATTGTTAATTAAAAATGTAAATTTTCGATAAAAAAAACGCTAAAAAACTGAAAAAAGTACATTATTGGAAACTATTTTATCTTTGAAGTTGATAAAATCTAATTTTCACTTTGTTAAACAATTTTAATTTTTGCATATAAGACGCGAAAAAAAAGTTTAAATAATTTAAAAATAGTTAAAATTATACGTGTTTGTTCAAGTAAACATTTTTACGAATTCAAATTGTTTGAAAATTTTTATTTTGCCCAAATATTGAGCGTTATGTTTAACAAATATCAAGATTGAACGTTCACCAGCCCTCAAAAAAAAAAAAATAGAAAATTTTCCAACAATTTCAATTTGCACAAAACGTTTAGGAGTATTTCCATAAAATAAATTACTGCTTAAAAATATTTCTATCTTTTAAAAAAGAGCAGATATAAAATACTTGAATGAAATAAAAATTGTTTAACTATTTAAACTTGTTCAAAAATTTATGAGTTTTTCTAGAAAGCAAAGCAGTACTTAATATTACAATCTGCTGAAAATTTGGTTAGAATTATTTTTATTATTGATTTAATGTATAAACAAATTAAAATAGTTTTAACAATTAAAAATTATTTTAAAAATCACGTAACATTAAAATTGGTCACTTATTAGGTTTACTTTAAGAACCCTATAAGAATGGCCTAGATTTCTCCACTCGCGAAATTTAGGATTGATTCTATTTCCCGAGAAAATCTAAAAATATCCTAAAACACGGAATTATTTATAATATATCATTCCGGTTAAATATTAGATTTATAAAAAGCTGACTCTTTTTTGGGCATTTAAACAAAACTGAGGTTTGGAGAACAGAGCTGTCCAAGAATGTCCCTCTTTGACGAAGAAGGTGTGGATCTCGGGACAGTAAAGGTACGTGGGTTAGCGTTTGCAGATTATAATGAAAAGGTTATAGTTTAACGGTATGATAATAATGTAATTTATTATACAAACCTGCAGCATTTGGAAAATTAAGATTGTCCAGTACAATTGTGACAACCAAATATTGGATATAATATATATCACCATCCTTTGTGAATCGCATAGTAAGAGAATTTTCGCCATCAGAAACCGTTTGCTTCACCATGTCCGTTTCTTGCCATCCTATTGTTACAAGTGACAAATTTTCTTCGCAAGTACCAGTTACATTCGCATTCAAAGGAACTTTCAAAGTCGTTGTAGCAATCTGAAAATTTGGATGTCATTTTTAAATAAGTATTTTTTTAACTTAGTAAGCTTCAAAAAAATTCCAAAATTTAATTTTAGTAAAATAATGCTTTTTTTTTGTTCATTTCCTCTTTTATAAAAAAAATTATAATTAAGTGGACTCCACTCCTGACTTACAACAACCAGACCTTTACATTGTCGATTTTGTTATCATACCTACTTTAACAAGAAAAATCAATAAAACCAAAAAAGAACAATTTTTCAAAGTAGTTCAATTGTCAAGGAAAAAAAATAATTTTCAACCAAGAAATTAAATAGTTGAATATTCCACTAAAAAAGATAAATAAAATCAAAAGCGTGCATTTTTTAAAGAAGAAAATTAATTTTCTACGAGAAAAAGACGAATTTTCAACAAATAGTTGAAAATTTTTTGGTTTGCATAAATCACTTCAAATCCGTTACAAGTGGATTACTTTTGATTGCGATCGGATTATTCTGAATTTGAAGCGGATTATTATGGATTACAAATCTATTGGTGCGGACTAGAAGTAGAAATTTTTAACTACACTTTGATTCCTGCGGCTTAAAAGTGGATTACTGCGGAATACTAGGATTACAATGAATTACTTAAATTACCCCGCGTTACCTTAAAATGAAAATGGAGTATGCTGAATTACAAGTGTATTACTTTTGATTGAAACTGGATTATTCCATATTAAATCTGGATTACTGTGGATTACAATTGTATTACTTCCTATTACAAGTGCATTATTTTAGATTGCAATTTGATTACCCTGGATTAAAAGTGTATCGCTTCTGGTTAGAGCTAAATTACTTCAGATTATATTCGGATAAATGTGAATTACAAGTGGATTACAACAGATTGCAAGTGGATTACAACAGATTACAAGTGGATTATTTCAAGCTCAAATGTTGTTGCTCCAGATAGCAAATAGATTATTCCGGAATACTGAGGCTACTCTGAAGTATTTAAATTAATGCGATTTACTTCGGATTACAACTGGGTTACTCTAGATTACAAGTGTACCACTTCTGATTCGAACTGGATTATTTATACGAGTGATAAATTTGGAACACACGTGTATTACTTTTAATTGAAACTGGATTACTCCATATTGCATCTGGATTACTATGGATTACAATTGGATTACTTCCGATTACAAGTGCATTATTTTGGATTACAATTTAATTAACCTGAATTGAAAGTGTATCGCTTCTGGTCAGATCTGGATTACTTTAGGATTATATATGGGTTAATGGGAATTACAAGTGGATTACAACATATTACAAGTAGATTATTTCAAGCTCCAATGTTGTTGCTTCGGATAGCAAATGAATTATTTAGGAATACTTAGATTACTCTGAAGTATTTAAATTAATGCGATTTACTTCAGATTACAAGTGGATTACTCTGGATTACAAGTGTGCCGCTTCTGATTCGAACTGGATTATTAATGATAGATCTTGGTTGATATGTCTTACGAGGGATTACTTTGGAATACGAGTGTATTACTTTTGATTGAAACTGGATTATTCCATATTGAATCTGGATTACTATGGATTACAATTGGATTACTTCCGATTACAAGAGCATTATTTTGGATTACAATTTAATTAACCTGAATTGAAAGTGTATCGCTTCTGTTTAGATCTGGATTACTTCAGATTATATATGGGTTAATGGGAATAACAAGTGGATTACAACAGATTACAAGTGGATTATTTCAAGCTCCAATGTTGTTGCTCCGGATAGCAAATAAATTATTCCGGAATACTGAGATTACTCTGAAGTATTTAAATTAATGCGATTTACTTTGGATTACAAGTGGATTACTCTGGATTGCAAGTTTACCACTTATGATTCGAACTGGATTATTTATACTAGATCGTGGTTGATATGACTTACGAATGATTACTTCGGAATACACGTGTATTACCTTTAATAAACACTGGATTATTCCAAATTAAATTGGATTACTATCGATTAAAAGTGGATTACCCTTAACTCAAATTGTATTAAGTCTGGTTAGATCCAGATTATTTCAGTTTAGAACTGGATTACTATGTATTACATTTGGTTTACTTCTGATTAAAAGTGGATTAATATGGATTACAATTGGATAATTTGGATTAAAAGTTGTTTACTGTGGAAAACAAACGAATTACTCTGGATTCAAAGAGTATTACTCATATTTAGAGCAGGATTACTTCAGATGAGATCTAGATTATTATCAATAACAAGTGGATTACAAAGTGGATTGAATTAATGCGATTTACTTCAAATTAAAAGTGAATTACGCTGGATTACAACTGTATCACTCCTGATTCTAACTGGATTATTTATGCTAGATCTGGTTGGATTATTTCATATCACAAGTGGATTACCCTGAAGTTAAATTGTATTCCCTCTGGTCAGATCTGGATTATTTCAGATAAGACCTGGATTACTGTGCATTACATGTGGATTACTTGTGATAACAAGTGGATTATTTTGGATTGCAAGTTGATTACTCTGGATTGCAAGTGGATTACCCTGGACTGAAAGTATATTACTCCGGTTTAGAGCAGGATTACTTCAAATGAGATCTAAATTATTATCGATAACGAGTGGATTACAACGCATTAAAAATGGATTACAACGCATTGCACGTGGATTATTTAAAATTTCAATGTCATTGGGCCGGATTACAACTAGGTTATTCCGGAATACCGTTTTACCTTGG
>JAAAKG020142978.1:0-33598 GCA_010014905.2 Druon quercuslanigerum
AATCATAGAAATTTTGTCTTTTATACAGATGCGTGAGTTAAAGTTTACATATCTACCTGGGTTTGTTTCTTTTCTATTCCAATTTGTAATCAGTTTATTATTTTCTTTTTTAAATGCTATATCCCAAAAATTAAGTTTATTTTGAATTCGGGTTCGCATGTGAAAATATCGTCTACGTACATATAGAAGAAAACGTAGTCAAAAGGTAGTTTCTCCAATACATATTTTTCGAGCTTTTCGATAACCAAGTCAGCAAGAAAGTATATGTTTCTCTAAAATTATGATACGCTATATTTGTACATACGTCAAATATAATCGTATATTGCGCGGCATGTGCGGAAAGTAAGCATTTCCACACGAGTGCGAAGTTTGCTGTTTGAGCCAGAGGCGAGTCAAAGGGGAGCCGAAGACGCGCCGATGGCAAGGACAGTAAACTTTACAAGTGCAGGAAATTTTTGGTTTGAGACAAAATAAAAAAAAAATCGAAAATATATGCTAAAATTACCGAAAATCCCCTGAAATTTTCGGCGAATTTATAAATTAGCGAAAATTCCCAGAAACTTGCCATACTCATTTTTTCGTATATACATAATAAATTGCCGTTTAAATTGCAATGAACAATTTTTTACACTTTAATATGAATACATTTCATTAGCGGAATTAAATCAGGCAATAGAAAGTACATTCGTCAGCGGAACTAAATTCGCTGATCTCAAATAAACCGAAGCACCTCAGGACTAACCTCGGAATTAAATCGAACGGCAGTCAATCGGAAGGTTTCTGTAAAATGAATTTTCAACAAGGTAGTTTAACTTTTAACCAAGCGGTTAAATTTTACTAAGAAGAATAATTTTCTATTAAACAACATGATTTGATAATAAAATACATGAATTTTCAACTAAAAGTGATTGATTTTCAACCAATAATAGAATAGTTGATATTTCAGTTAAAACATTATTTTTAAATAAAAAAAGAAGGAATTTTCTAAAAAATAGTCAATTTTTTAACCGAAGAGATGAATCTTCAACAAAAAAAAAGGATTTTCAACAAAGCAAATCAATTTTCAACCAAGCAGTTGAATTATTTACCAAAGTGATGACTTTTTAACAAAACAGTTGCATTTTCAATAAAGTGATTAAATGTTCATAAATATATCATAAATATAATAGTAGTCTTTTGAACCAAAAAAATGAACTTATAAACAAATATAGTTTCATTTTCTAATTGGGTTCTATTATTTCTATTCGAATCCAAGCGAGAAAAAAACAGAAAAGGGGAAGTTTCTTAAAACTCGATAAGGACTTTATCTTCAAGCAATAACTTATAACCTTTTAGTTGATTTTTTAAATTAAAAACGATGAATTTTTAATAAAAAGAAAATGGTGTCAAGCATTTCAAAAAATGGTTATACACATTTATGGATGAGTAAACAATTCATTGTTTTTAGTGTTCATTTTTTGTTTTTGATACTTTTGAACACCATGGCTTATTTGGAAATATAAACAAAAATTGTCTTTGATACTTGGAAAATGTCAGTGCTCCTTAAATCAAATATTCTACAATAACACAGCCCACAAAAACCAGTCTTCGCTTCGTCAGACTAGATCAACATACTTATACATGTTTTTTGAGTGGCCGTATCCAAATCCGGGATCTATTTGATCCCATCAGCTCAGGATTAAGGTAATTACAAGATCAAAGAGGGGAAACGATTAGTCAGAGAAAACTACGATTCTTATACGTTTTTGGTGTCGCTGAAGGTGACTCCGGGGTATGCTTGACCCTATCATGACAGGTTCAAGGTCATTCCAAGGTCAAATTTTAAGAAGAAAAAACCGTTTGGGCTAATAATACTAGGATTTTTATAAGTTTTTAAAGTCCCTGAATCTGAAGTCTGTTTTACCCTATCAGGACAGGTGCAAGGTCATTCCAAGGTCAAATTTGAAAAAAAAACGTTTTGGGCTGAGAATACAAAGATTTTTAATCGTTTTTGGAATCCCTGAAACTGAATCCTGGGTCTGTTTGATTCCTCTGGATCAAGGTCATTTCGAGGTCAACTTTCATTTAGAAAACAGAAACACATTTTCGCGAATAGCGTTTTCCAATCATCTGGGAAAAAGGATATATATCTGTTATATACTGGCTGCCAGGATATTTCGGTAATACGAAACTGATGAAGGTACTAAAGCATCACTGTCGAGTGCAATTTCTGTGGGGATACTCTGATCCTGTTATTGAAATTGATAATCCTGTTTCCTCAGAAGATGCTAGAAGTCTTGACAGCTGTCTCAATCGACCCCCATGACTTCAAAATCTGTCACATTTGTAATTTTCTTATTATCTGGACGTAACATATCAGTCTGAGAAGATCAAGCGAGTGATTTCACCTAGAAAAGTATTCTGCTCTTTCAGAATCCACGGTGAAAAATGCGTTTGCATTTGATAAACAAAATTTAACCTTTAAATGACCTTCGCCCTAGCTCGATAGAGTCAAACTAACCCCGGATTCAGATTCAGCGACGCCCAAAGTTTATAATAATCGTGATTTTCTCCTCTTAAACTGTTCTTTTATTCAATTTGACCTTAATTCTGATCTGATGGGGTCAAACAGTCCCCGGGATCAGATTAGGCGACCCCAAAAACGAAAAGGTATGGCGATCGAGTCTGATGCACACAAAAAATTTTTCGGCGACTATCTATTAAATTTTCAAGAAATCTAGAAGATTACAAAATATTACAGAAACTGCGGAATAATACAAAGAACATTCTGAAACCTTCTATAGAAGATCTTTTAAAACTCACTGCAAGGATAAATAGCTTACTATTATAAGAAAATAGTAAACGTAATACAGTGATTTATGAAAGTGAACACTACACCTTTTCAATATAACAGATATGGGTAATAAATAGGTGACATTAGTTGCTAATAAAATATAATAGAGAACAAATTTATCTTGTTGGCTGTATGTGTCCAAAGAAGAGGCACTGTTCGCGCCCCTCAACAACCTAGACTTCAACCGATAGGATCGATCGTTCCTCCTAGCCGAGAACGGATCGGTCGCCAATTAGGACGCACGCGCAATGAATTTTTTATTCGACTCTTTCGTATCTAAAGTAAATGTGCCAACCGACCAATTACAGAGAGCCGAGCCACGATTACATTACGAGTCTCATTAGCGTCAGTTGCAAGTGACGATTGCACCTTAATGCGAAATACGTCGTCAGCCTCGAGAGCGAGCCTGAAGATGACAACTTTGATTAAGCCAATTGCTTTACTACAATAATAACACTGCACGCATCAATTTTAGCTGAGAAACGAACAATTTAGCACGGACTTGAACCAGTTCTAGGTAAATGACTTAATGTCGATGATACAGGAATCTACCAGACTCTATATTAGTGTCAACAACTTTGGAAAACTTGTGTTGATTATACGTGATTTATGGTTTCTATAAGAAATAAAATACGAAACTTGAAGCTAATAGAAATTTTTTCATGATACATGCTTTGCAGGGTACAGAAGTGGTTCATGCGACCTTGCCTTTTTACGTATGGATTCCCCATATATACCAGAGTATACCAGAATTTTCACCTTGTAATATTTTTAATATAGTATCTTTCACAAACAGAATACATAGAACAATATTTCAAATACAAATTTAAAATTTTCAAATTTATTTATTTTAAATTGAAAAATGTTTTTCCTGCCATAAAAGATTAACTTTCAACCTAAAAAGATAAATTCTCAACGAAAAAGTGCAACAGATCACTTAAATTGTTGAAACTTTAAGCCAAAAGACAAATTTTCGGTAAAAAAATTAAATTTTCAGCAAAAAATTAATTTCTAACAAAAAAGATAAATCAACTCAAGAAATAAATCTTTATTCTAAAAAATGTCAACACAGTAGTTCAAATTTTACCCACGCAATTGAAAGTTCTATTAAAAATATCAGTTTTCAACAAAATAGTTAATCTTTCAACCAAAGAGATGAATTTTTAACTAAAAGTATGAATATTAAAAAAAATTATTCAACCAACAGAATAAAATCCTCAAGTAAATCATAATAAGATGAAATCTCTACTGAAAAAGCTGAATGCTTAAATCAAAAAGAGTAATTTTCAACAACAAAAATCTTTAAATTTTTAACAAAAAAGATTTTAGTTCAACTTTTCAACATCAAAATCTGATTTTTAAACAAGAAAAAAAATTGCTACAAAGATTTTATTTTTGATCCGAAAAAGACGAATTTTAAATAATACTGTTAATAAAAATCCTTTTATTTTGTTGAAGATTTATCTATTTGTTTGAAGATTTACCTATTTTATTGAATGTTGAACACTTTTGTTGAAAATTATTTTTTCGAAGATTCATCGTTTTTGTGGAAAATTAATCCCTTTGTTTAATAATGAAACTATTTTTTTAACAATTATTTTTTTTAGATTTCATTTTTTTAATTGAGAATGTAACTATTCCATTTGTGGTGGGAAATTGACGTTTTTTATTGAAAACTATTTATTTGCAAATTTAACTAGTTAGTAGTAAGTTAAGTTTTTTGGTAAAACATCATATTTTCAAATAGAAAGTTAAACTGTTTTGCAGATAATTTGTTTTTTCGGCTTTGAAATTCAACAATTTTGTGAAAGATTTAAGGATTTAGTTAAAGATTCGTCTTTTTTCGTTAAAATTAAACTTCATGGTGAAAACTTCATCTTTTCGGTTGAAAATCTAAATATTGAATTAAAACTTTATATTTCTTGGATTTGTGTGAACATTCTTTTTTTTGGGTATAAGATATATCTCATTTTCTGAAAAATTATATATTTGATTGCGGATTGAACTATATTGTTAAAAATTTGTCTTTTTCATTTGAATTAAACTGGTTAAATTTTTATTACTGTTTTTGAAAAAACATTTTTTAACTGAAAATGTAAAGATCCTACTTATGGCTGCAAACTTACTGCTTTTTGTTGAAAATTCAAATATTCCAATCTTGGATGAAAACTTTTCGTTTTTATATGCAAATTCAACCATTTGATTGAAACTTCATGTATTTTGTTGAAAATTCGTCTTTTTTGGTAGAAAATGAATGTTCTAGGTTGAATATGTATCTTTTATGATTGAAAATACAACTGCTTGATTGAAAATTAATCTGTTTTTGTTGAAAATTGAACTATTTCATTAAAAATTTGATTATTAAGTTGAAAATTAATTTTCTCATCTCGAAATTTAACAAATAAATTTTTGACTAAAATTGACGGTTCTTGCATCAAATATCAACTATTACATTTTTCGTAAAGAATGTATCTTTTTTGTTACAAAAACCAACCACCGTGAAACTTTGAGACTGGGCCGGTTTTGGGGCTAGAGGAGGTGGGGAACAAACCCGATAGAGTGCCATTTCGGATGAAAACGCTTCTGTTTGTTGTCCACGTCTGTATGAATACCGCAAACTTTCCGCAGTTTCTTTTACTCCTACTTGCGGTGCAGCGTCAATTCTCGAAAGAGCTATATCAGGGGGCCCTATCTCAGAGTTTCACTGTACTTCTGTTTAAGTTGATCTGCTTTGTAAGAAATTAATTTTTTTTGTTTGTATAAAGATTAATAATCTTAGTTAAAAATCAATTATTTTGTTGTAAAATAACATTTGTGCATTTAAATTTATATGCTAGATCAATAATCGAATACTCCACATTGGAGTTGTTATCTAAAAAGGGAGTACGTTCAACTTCCAGTTAAATCAAAGCTCAATTACGTCAAAGATCAGATATATCAAAAGGCACCGCCCAGTTATTTCACATTTTACATCCCCTCCACTTAGCAACATAGTAACAACACAGATACACACGGCACACATCTTCTCCGCCCCGATAGACATTGGTGTGGTTAAAGAGAATTTGACGTAACCGAACTGTTTTGATTTCAAATGTTTTGATTTAACTAGAATTTGAGTGTAGTTTAAACAGTTTCCTACGACAAAACGAAAAACTACCATTAACTTGGGTCCTGAAAGATGATAGTTAGTCGTTTTGTCCGAAAGATTCTGCTCGTTTCTGCGTTTTGGCGGACCTGATAACAAAACGAAACACTATTATCTTTGAGGACCCCAGTTGATAGTAGTTTTTCGTTTTGTCGTTAGGTCCGCTTAAAGGCAGAACCGACGAGATCGTCTTCCTCCGGCATGGCCGGTAAAAAGCATAGTAAGTCACGAACGCAAACAACCTTTGTATATAACGATTTTCTCTGCTCTAATTTTAGATCAATATTATAATACACCTCAACACCACCACCATCTCAGTAGTGGAGTATTATACTTTTTATCTAAAAAGGGAGTAGTTTAAACAGTTGTCTACGTCGGCCCTTGCTTTTGTGACTCACAATGCTTGCTACCAGCCATGCCGGAGAAAGAGGATCTACTTGGTTTGGTTTTCGACGGACTTAACGACAAAACGAAAAACTACCATCAACTTGGGTCCTGAAAGATGATAGTTAGTCGTTTTGTCCGAAAGGTTCTGCTCGTTTCTGCGTTTTGGCGGACCTAATAACAAAACGAAACACTATTATCTTTGAGGACCCCAGTTGATGGTAGTTTTTCGTTTTGTCGTTAGGTCCGCTTAAAGGCAGAACCGAGCAGATCCTCTTTCTCCGGCATGGTCGGCAACGCAAGCTGCTAAATCACAAAAGCAAAAACCGATGTAGACCACGGTTTTATCTATTTCCGTTTTATACAAATAATAGCATACTCCACTAGTGCGAAGGTGGTCTTCTTCTGGTTTTGCTAATATGGCGAATTTTTATCTTTCAATTATTACATAAAAAATACTTGCCCAAAGGAATTTTCCGCTTGACCTTAGTTTATGAAGTCCGATTTACCGATGATTTCTAGGGGCCCTAATAATGTGATGCAACCATAGCCTTATTTTTCCTCGTTATTTCTCCAACATAACGACTCGATTTGAATGCAGTTAATCACAAGAATAATAAAGTGCTCTTACTTCCTCGGGATTATGCCATAATGTTCTGTGCCCACTCGTACGAGTGCAAATGAAAAATGTATTTTACGATCGAATCTCTCGACTTGGAAGCAACTTTCGCTGGAGGAGAGTAATTCGTAATTCATCCGAGAAGTGGCCTTAGGAATCGATATATTTGTTTTCAAAAGTCAATCCTTGACCAATCGAGGCATTAAATTGCGTAAAAATGGTCCCCAGGTGTTGCGCTTTGTCCATTTCCACTTTGGCATTCGTAAAAGTCCTTTTTTGTCGTTTTTCACCATAAAGGCGAGAACACCAGACAACAATGAGATGAAGCGTGTTCGTTCACTTGAAGTGGCGGTGGCGACGATAAAAATTCCAAGTACCTTGCAATTACATCCACAGGTAAGCAAGCCATGTTTTCTGCTAGGGAAGTCTATAAACGCTTCGCGGATCTGAACAAACATTCGAAAAAATTGCGGAATGTTAATGAGACTAATGGGATTTTCTAATAGCGATTTGGTCTTCGAGGATCTACGATAATGTTTAGAGGGAGGAATTTAAAGAGGAGGCAAAATCATTTTAAAATATGCAATACCGAACATCTTATATTATCTTATTATATTATTTTACGAACTCGTTATCGCTTAACGATCATCATAAAAGAAAGGAAGATCAGAGGACATAATAAATGCAAATGATTGGCCTCCGTGCGTTGAGCGATTGCATTTTTCCCTCCACTAATACCTCCCTGAGGTGCTACTCAGAGTGCCCAGCTTTTTCAAAGCCTCTGACAGAAGAAGTGCATTAAAATAAAAAAATATCATAAAAATTACGAAAATGAAAATCCGGTACGTAGCACCTGCCACCTCCTACTTACATTGCCTTACTTAACTTCATTTACTTGTTCGTTACTCTACTAAGTACTCGCTGGACACCTGGACGTGCCTCTGAAGCTCCAGTGCATCGTAATAAGCCTCTCAGAAAGGAAAAGGAAGAAAAGAAAAAGTGAAAATAGACGGAGATCTACTGCTCGTGAAGAGAGCAGGCGGAGAAAAGAGATTGTCGATAAGAGTTATTGGCGTAAGAGTTTTCTTCATATTGAAACGTTTGCACCTTGGTAATAAATTAAGACATAATTTATGTCCATTTCTGAACCCAGATCATACGTTTAGGTAACTTAGTTTCGTTACATTAGGGCCATCCATAAATTAAGTCTTTTGTGGGGGAGGGGGCAACGATTTTTCTATGCCGGTTTACATGGGGTGGGTGATCAAAACTATGGCTTACGTATGATATTATTGACGTACAATCAATCTCAAAAGTTGCCTATATTTAAAATGCCTTATAAAATCGACAAAAATATATCTATTTTTAACTTCTAAAAATCTTGACGGTGCTTTCGAAGCATATTTCAGAAAAAAATTTAGGTTAAAATTATTTATTTAAGAGTAGTTATTCACAATTTTAGTTTTTGTTATCTCTTTAGGGGAAAGGTACAATTCTTATTTAATCCTAATGCGCAAGGCCTCATTTTATTCTTTGAAGGATTCTCTACAATTCTATTGGGGTAGGTTTTCTTAAAAATAAATAATTTATAAATCATTCTGTTGTTATTGTTATAAATAAGGATAGTTTACATTTTAATAAAACCTACCCAAATAGAATTGTCGAGTATCATTCAAAGAATAAAATGATGTCTTGAGAATTAGGATTAAATAAGAATTGTAATTTTTCCCGAAAGAGATAAGAAAAACTAAAATTCTAAATAAATACTCTTGAATAAATAATTTTACCCTGATTTTTTTCTGAAGTATGCTTAGAAACCTGCATCATGATTTGTAGCAATTTGATTTTATAAATCATTTTACAGATTGGCGAGTTTTAAAACTGATTGTACGTAGTATATATCCTTAAGTTTGCGAATCAGTAAAAAACAAACGGTAAACAGATTTTATTGCAAACAGCTGTTTGGCAGCGCAATATAGTTCTTATAAGGAACCGTACTTAAATTACGTAACAACTAAAGAGTGGAGGGGACAAGAGATTTTGTTGCGATTTCTTACGGAGAGGGGGAGGGCATCATTCATTCATGTACATAATTTTTGCAATTTCGAAAGTGAAACAAAAAGCTCGCAGTAATTGTACGAAAAATTACTACGGATTTAACATTACGCGCCAAATAAACGTGGTCAGCGGAAAACGAACCTAGTTAGCAGCAATTTTTAAAAACGTCAGTAAATTTCATTGTTCAGGTAAAAGTCTGGAATTTAGCAAAATAATCTTGCAAAAGTTAGAGAGTGCTTGACAACTGTCAAGCAAAGTTAATTTGAAATATTTGAATATTATCGAAAAATTGTTTTTTCCGTTTATAAAATATTCTACTTTAAAAATGTTACAATGTCAGGGGAAATAATCTGGTCAAGATAAACAACTTTACTGTTTGTTGAAAATTCATATTTTGATGTTCAAAAGTCAACTGAAATCTTTTTTGGTTGACATCAATTTTTTTTGAAAAATTGTCTTTTTAACTTAAAATATCATATGATTTAGTAGAAACTGCATCTTTTTTCGGATAATAATAAAACGTTTAGGTGGAAAATGGAACAATTTTGTTAAACGTCATCCTTTTTTAAAAGTTAAAATGTTTTTTAACAATTTTTTGGTTGAAAATTGAACTATTTTTTTGTTGAAAATTTATCTTTTTAATTTAAAAAATCATCTATTTTAGTAGATATTGCATCTTTTTGGATAAGAAGGCAACTGTTTGGTTAAAAATTCAACCGTTTTGTTAAAAATTCCATTGTTTTGTAAAAAATTTAATTTTTGTTTAAAATTAAAATCTTTTTTGGCAAAAAGTTGAAATATTAATCCTACTTTTTTTTAATTTAGAAATTCATCTATTTTAGTGCACATTTTATCTTTCTTGGATCAAAATGCAACTGTTTGGTAAAAAACTGAACAATTTTGTTTAAAACATTATCCTTTTTGGTTAAAGATTAAACTGTTTTGCTGTCTTGTGAAAAATTTGGTTTAAATCACGTTCTTAAGGAATAATTTTTTTTTTTTGAAGATTGTTAGTTTTCGTTGAAAACTCATCTCTGGTTTAAAGTTTAACTATTTTGTTAAAAACTGATATTTTTAAATTAAAATTTCAATTACGTGTTAAAAGTTGAACTTTCCTGTTGATATTTATTAAATAAAGGCTTATCTCTGTAGTTAATTTTTTTTTTTTGCTGAAAATTTATATTTTTTGTTTGAAAATTCCATTTTTGCCCAAGAAATTCGTCTTTTGGCTCAAAGGTTCAACAATATTTAGGTAAACTTATTTTTCTTTTCTGACTGAAAAATATTTTTCGTTGAAAATACATCTTTTGGGTTTTTAATTTATTTTTTAATGAAATTTAATTATTTGTTTAGAATATAAACTATTAACTTTTTTATAGGTTCTTTTTATAGGTCTTTCAAAGTCATCTTTTATGTTACAAAAGTCTATTTTTTGTTTAAAATAAATTCGAAAATTTTAATTTTTTATTTAAAATATTGTTATTTTATATTATTGCATACCCTGCAAAGCATGCATTATCTTACATACAGAATGATCAAAATTCGTCTTATTTGATAAAAAATCTTATTTTTTAACTGCACATTTAACTATTTGGTTGAAGTTTCAACTGTGGTTTAAAACTACATTTTTCGTTCAAAGATCTTATTTTCGGGTTGAAATTTTAGCTATTCTGTAGAAAAATCATCTTTTTGACTTAAAAATTCCATTATTGGGTAGAAAATTCGGCTATTTTAATTAAAATAAATTTCTTTAAAAAAAATTTAATATAACATTTTTATTTAAAATTTATCTTTTGTACTTTAAAAATTCAACTACTTGGTTGAAAATTTACGAAATTTTTCGAAAACTCTGTTTTTTTGTAGAAAATTAATCTTCTTGATTCAATAGGAATTTCAATAGTCTTCAAGAAGTCAAAGTGATTTTAAAGGATTTTAATGGTTTTAGGATAGTTTAAAAGTTTTTAAGGAATTTTCAGGAACTTTAAAATACTCAAGGGATTCCCAAAGATTTCAAAGAATTGGAAATATTTGCGTGTATTTTAAAGGAATTTAAGGAAATGTGAAGAGATTTAAAAAATCAAGGAATTTAAAGCAATGATATCAGATTTCATTTGACTTCACAACATTTTTAAAAAAATTCAAAAATTTTAAGGTATTTCCAAATACATAAATGAATGTTAAGGTTTTAGGATATTTGAAAAGATCCCCAGGATTTTCAGAAGATTTTCAAATACTTCAAAGAATTTTATTAGTCTTCAAGCAGTGGAATAGATTTTAAAGGATTTTAAAGATTTTAGGTTATTTTACAAAATTTCGAGGAATTTTTTAGGAGCTTCAAAAAATATCAAGAAATTCCAAAAGGTTCAAAAGAATTGGGAATGTTTAATTTATTTTGAAGAAATCCAAGGAAGTTTCAAGAGATTAACATTTTTTTAAATAATTTCATAAAATATCACTATCAAATCATTTATTCTTAAGAATTAAAGGGGTTTCAAAGATATAAAAAGATTTTCAAATATTTCCAGGTTTTTCCAAAAAATTTAAAGAATTTTAAATATTTGAGGATATTTCAGTAATTTTAATGTTAATATTTTAATGTTAATATTTAATGCTAATATTCTAGGATATTTGAGATGATTCCAAGAAATTTCAGAAGATTGCCAAGATTTTCAAATATTTCAAAGGAATTTTAACG
Organism: Druon quercuslanigerum; assembly: GCA_010014905.2. NCBI lineage: Eukaryota > Metazoa > Arthropoda > Insecta > Hymenoptera > Cynipidae > Druon > Druon quercuslanigerum. The sequence continues at coordinate 11,735 of JAAAKG020142978.1, forward strand.
TATTTCATGGGATTTTATATAATTTCCAAGGATTTAGGGTTATTTTAATTTACTTCAAGGGCTCTCAAAAGGGGTTTTTTAATGAATGTCAAAGAGTTTCTTGACAAGCCTGTGATTGATTTCAAATAAAAAATATTTTTTGGTTGGAATAATATTAACTATTACATTTTTCGTTAAGATATTAACCTATTTTCGTTCAAAATTCAACTATTTTGATACAAAGTTAAACTAGTTCGTTGAAAAAAACGAACATTCTTTTTGAAAATTTAACTTTTTTCCTAGAAGATGTTGTTTTTTGCACGGTGAGGCTGAATAATTTTATATGAAAAGTTCGAGGACCCCAAAGTTACGAGTGGGAAGTTGTTGTAAATGGTGCCTGTAATCAATTTTTCATGAACTTAAAATGACCCCCTGAACCGTTTTTTTATTCGTGAAAAATTAATTAAAATTTCTATGTATAATAACCTAAATGCTAAATAAAATGGTACAACTGTATGATACGACCTTGAAAAAGTGCATAAGACTTAAAAATCATTATTTAAATAGTAATATGTAATATGCACGTACTTACAGTTTGAGTATATTTAGCAAGTATATTAGTGTGTTTTAAACTAAAAAAACTTACAATTACATAATATGTAATAAAAATATAACATAATTCCTTAAGGTAAACAACGAAAATTGAAATTAAATAGATTTGTTAATTTCAAACTTTAAGTGTTTGTAAATTAAATGTGTCTACTATTATTTTCGCAAATAGCTTTAAGTAAATTTTCACAAGAATGTGTAATATGAAAAAAAAACGGCTTGAACTTTCGGAGTTGCTTTTATCTCTAAATCTAAATAACTTTTTTAAAAAGAGCGATCTTGTCAAGGTAATTTGATTTTAAATCATTTGAAAAACAAAAATCTACAACCTCTTTGAATTCGTCAAAACATGTAACAAGTTGCATACAAGAAAAATTACACCTTGTTGCGCAAATTTCACGTAAAACATCCACTTTGTTTAATAATGTTTTACACGAATTTCCATTAAATCCTGCACTTCCATATAAGATTTCTCAGCTGACATTGCACTTTTTAGCCTACATTTCATAAATTTGTTCAAATTTTTTGTACATACTATTGAATAAAGTCATTACAACTCCGATTAACAAATGTTGCAAGGGGGGTGCAATCAATTCAATAATTGGCTTTTCTTCGTCTGATGAAATTATCGGTAAATTGCAACAACTTAAAAAAAATTACAATCTTTTTCAGCTCCGTTTCCTTTCCAAGCTTTAAAATTTTCAATGCAACTCCCAATTGTTCTCAACACGCCTATAGCATCTAATAAATCTTTACGAGCGGTACACCAAGTGCACGGGTACGAATAGCTGCGAGACATCAGACCAATCAATATATTCAATAATTTTAGATCCGCTGACACTTTACCCTCGAAATCCTTTAGATTTAGTAAGCCTCACAAAACTGATAAATTATCATGATTTTTTCAGGAAATTGAGTTACACGTCTATCAAAAATGAATTATTGACACCAGAATCTTTGAAATTCTTGGCAACTACTCCTTCATTATAACTTTCCCGTTTGCTTTGGCTTGAGAGCACCAACCCATTGTCCAACGATTGAATAGATAATGTTATTTTTTTAAAAACTTCACCGACATCTGCACCAATTTTAATGTACGCTTGATCTACTTCACAAAATTCTTTAACATCATCGATTAGTTTTTGAATATTTTTACAAAATAAACAATATTCTTTGATCTTTGATATACTTTGATCTTTTACTATAAAACATAATTCACAAGAACACGGCTTTCCAAAACTTGATCGAGCAGTATTAGCTAGCTTAAAATTAGAATAATCAGCAGGCGTCACAATAGAATCATTATCAGAATTTTTATTTGCATACATCTTTTTTTGCAATTCGCACGTAATGCTTTCGGCAATCGTTCATCGTTGACGTCATAATTGACATGCTTATTGATTAATTTTTCAAGTGTACCTGTTATTTCAAAAAGAACAACCAACAAGCACAATTTTAAACAATATTGTAAATAACAATATACACAAATCGAAAATATTGGACTACAGAATGATATTTAAATAGTTTGAAAGATTATTTACGTTTTGTATTATGAAATAGAAGAATGTATATAGTTATGCGTAGGCAAGTAAATATATATACCATTGCAATAATTTGATGTAAAAAAAGAAAAATGCATTTATAGTTTTATGCAAACAAACCTATAGTGCGTTGGAAGATCACTTTGTTCATTATTTAACTGTTTAAAGAGTATTATTAACGATCGATAGAGTAAATAATTACATTATCGATTTAGTTGAAAACTTAACTATTTTGTTTCAAATTCGTATTTTTTTTGGTAGAAAATTGAAATATTTTGATAGAAAACCCAACTATTAGGTTGAAAATTAACTTTTTTATGTGAAATTTAACTTTATTGCTGAAAGTTCGTATTTTTCTTTAAAAAATTGTTTAATTAAGTTTTTATATACAATCATCTTAGTCAGTATTTTGATTCAAACTGTAACTAGTTACTTTTTTCGCCAAGTGATGTAACTACAACTAGTTACTCAAAAAAAGTAACTTACCCAACACTACCCGTTAATCACCTCAAACAAAAGAAAAATATTTTCCCAAACCCTGCCGTAATCGGAATCAGACATCCGCGTCAACTTGGTTGCAACATACCCCGGTGAAGACAATAAAAATCCAAGGCCGTTCATATTTCCCAGCTGGTACCGGCAAAACGACACGATGCTTCCTGCGTGTTTACACAGCCTGTATTAATGATCATGCGTGATTACAATTCCTCTGCAACTATTAAGAGCGATTGCCCCTTTGTGAGTTTGAGTTTACAGGCTTTGCTAACACAATAGCAATAGGATCCAGCCTGAATAAACTCCAGAGAACGGTGGACTGGATGTGTACCACGTTACCTGGTGTCTACGACTCTACGGCTCTACGCCACTACGGCATGGCACTACTCGCGACGGGTCTCTCGTGTATTGCTTCAGTTGGTATTGGTGCATAGCACCACTTCCACTCACTTCGTTCCAGGCGTCAGTGACTTCGCGTCCGCCGGTCCGTTCGGATCTCCTTGAAAAAGTACGAAAAACCACCCTCTCCTCGGTCATCTTCAGTCTGACTAAATTTATCCACACCTGACCATTCTTCAATTCGACACAACTCCTTCATTTCCTTTCATAGATGTAGGCTTCATCTATTTTTAAATGTGCAACCAAAAATTGAGTGAATTGTTCAAAATGAGTGAAGTTCAAAATTGTGCAAGCTGCTTCTGACCTTCAGACAAAGGGCCCAAAAATCTTGTCTACCACTTTGTGGACCAGCAAATTTTCATCTTTCTTTTAGTTCCCAATTTTACCTGGTACCCAATTTGGTGAACCTCGTGACTTGGTTCTTTTTTCATGGCACCAGGTTATGGGAATGTAAATTCACCCCAACGTGCATAAACCTTGAGACGATTGACCCCTAAGGCACTTGGAGTTGGTACTTGGTTGTCAGAGGCTTCACGGAAAGGTTTACGAACTTGTTCAGAATTCGAGAGGTGAATATCGGTAACTCGTTTGAATCTACATAAATAATAGTCGAGTCTTCTAGACCAATCAATTCCCAACGAGGAGAAGGGTATTCCGACAATTTGTCGAGAGACGATTTACGATGGATAATTTATTGCCGGACAATCGAAGGCTATCAGAGTAAAAGCAGTATCTGGGGCTTTCATAAAGTCTGCACTCGTCTCATCAGTAAGAGGACTTTCATATACCAGTATCTTGTAAAACTGACATTATTTTTAGAAATGAAGACTTCGGATTCTTCTTCTTGGTCCGATTTTATGGAAGAATGTGGTCATCATTGATTCTGTAGATGGGATGGAATTTCCAACTATTAAAATTGGCATCTTTTGGCGAATCAACAATTGGAGATTTTTGGTTTCAAAACCAGTAGATTTTGGTTGACTACTTTCTTCGTCGGATATTGGTTCACTTATTAAAAAAAGACCAACTGCCTGATAGCTTCCCTCACCTATTAATGTTGATCCCGTCACTCACCCTGTCCTGAAATTTCCGGAAATTAAATCCTCCCTGATTACTCAACCCCTAGAGACTAATCACAAAAACAATTCTCTTCCAGGTTTCCATAATGAGTTGAACCAACAATTTCGAGAAGAGTACCCAAAGGTCATTCCTGGAATCCGGAGCCGGAAGTAATCCGCCGGGTCGTAGGACATCGAGCAACAGTTCAGACCCAGTTCCATCAAGGGGTTTGAAGGTACCCCACGGTGACTTTCGAAGGATATAAATCGACTCTGGATCTGAAAGCTCGCTCTGATGGTCAGTAGGAAACGAACAGTAAATCATAAACGCCACGGGGTTCGACTCGGGAGGAGATAAGTGCCTTCGCGTTGATCGCAGGTCGCGCGATATCCTGCGGATTGAGTGTGGCCGATCGAGCGATGATCCGCCCATCTATCCATCTTCCACCGCCCACAAATGGCCGGACTTAAAACTCTCTTCCAAAAAATCCCAAAACCAAAATGTTGATCAACTTCCCAGTGAATGATCAGACTCTAGAGACGATGACGGAAACGTTGATTATAATTGATTTTCCGGCTCAGAATAAGTGCCCCAAAAGTGATAATCTCTGAGAAAAATATGAAAATGCGTCAGCTTCTAGAGTGTTCAACAGGAAAAGTGACAGTGACTGACCGAGTCAAGTGACATAATTGAATCAAGTGCCGTCCGACCTGTTATTAAGCGGTAAACCACTGCCGGGTTGTCGGCAATGGTCGAGGCAAAATGCGAGACCTGAAATCAGTGAAGTGCTATTTTTGTTAAATATATCATTTGATACTTTTAGAAGATTTCATAAGTTATAAATCATATACACTTATACAGATCTATTCTCCAATAAGATAATCTTATATTTTCATATTACATATCATCATCATTGGGGAATAGAGTGCCAGTTTTCGACACCAGTTACCATCTCAGGATTTTCAAAGTGCTTCCAAGTGATCTCTAGCTGGTGATTATTAAAAATGTCATCAAATGGAGAGTTTTCAACTATATCGAGCGGAGAGATTCCCTCCTTGCCGAAATCACTTCCGAGCTCGAGGGAGGCCACAGCGGATGGAAATTCGAGTTCGGGGGGTAGTTTCGTACCTCTAAGAGAGTTCCTCGACAGATTTTCGCTGCCGAGGGTCGTCAGACTTGAGGGAACTGCAGGTAGACCTGTCTTGTTGTATAAGCAACAGCAGAGGTCGCTGAGAGTGACTGCTACACTTCTGATGCATCGGTACCGACATGACGTAAAAGTAGGACCGGAGATTGTTATTCCCGAGGGATATCCGGGTGAGTACATATTTTTTGTCGACAATTACCTTCTGAGTTGATAAGAATACTTATGCGCAGATATAAATGCCATATAACATTACTGCGCACCTATAAAAAACATCACTCTAATGTGCAGCTATAACTCTCGTAGGGAACGTCCACACAGCTATAAATTCCATATACCTCTACTGCGCATATTTAAATAAGTTATAGCACTTTTGCTATATGGACTCGGTGTGAACAAATTTATTTTGTATAAAGAGTTTAATCCCAATGGCAGTGATTAATTGTATTATAATACTGTTCCTGATTAAAGAAACTATTACTGCTATCTTCTGAATGCACAGTCGTGCTTCAGGGCCTGGATGAAGCCGCGCACTAGAGTTGTATGATACCAATATTCACGGATGAGCAGAAGATGCCCCAAATGCTCTGCTCAGGGGTAATATTGCAGAATTCCCTTCATTGTAACCTGACTTAAAAGAGTTATTTTGACGCTGATTTTGTCCCTTCGTTGAATTTCTTCGCTAATCGCGTTAGAGAATTTATAAGTCACTGCGTGTGGTAAAGCCCGAGGGTCTTTGCTCAGTGGTAAACGCGCTAATAGGTTTGCCAAGCCGCCACATGGCACAACACTTAACGCCTTTTGAGTCTGCTACCGAGTCTACTTCAAGGAACACAAAGTGAAATTGTTATTATTACTATATGTTAAAGTCTCTATACTACAAAGAGCAAGTCCCATTGCAAGTCGGTACTATGTATAATACATCCACTATTCTTTATATTTTGTTTTAAACATTATGTGCGTTCTCTATAATCTATTTTCTCAAGTTCAAACCCGGAAGATCTCTTTGTTGAGCTTCGAAAGAAACTTTTCCAGAAATTGACTCTTGAAGATTCACTCGACAAAGTAACCATCTCTTACTTTATAATTGCCCATTTGATCTAATGGTCCAGCTGCCTTACTATCCTCAGGTTACAACCCATAATTTCTAATTAGCTAATAACCAGTGTTTATACCAGCAAAACAGTAAACCATGTAGCTCTAAAAGTCGAGGGCTTTCGTAATCTAAGAGCCGATTTTTCTACTCGAACCGGGAAAGACACGTTCGGTATCATAACTGCTCGTTTTTTTCACAGGATTAGTTTTTTCCAGTAGAACCTAATGATACCAATTCGAATGGTCTTCGACAGCGATCAGAAATCGCTGTGTACAACATTTACCGTTCAGGCAATTTAGACTTTTATAACTTCTTGGAACATTATTAGAAGAAAATCATATAACTTCTTTCCGAAACTTTACCACCTTTTTTTTGAAAATTTGCCATGCTCTGACTCAAAGGCTCTAAAATTAGGTATTCAAATCTGATATTTTTCTGTTTTGCTCATCAATTATGTTTCGACCTTGTGTCCTCCCACGAGAATCTTTAGCACATCCAAGATACCGTCCTTCTTTCTCGCACTTTCTTTCACTATGGAATTACTGCGCCACCTCATCTGTCCTCGATTTGAAAACTTGGGAGACTCTTGACGCAAATCAATATTTGATTAAATCGCCAAAGGCGAAAATCGACCTTCATACCCTAATCAATCTCTTCCATCTTCCTACAATCAGAACTTTCCTTGGACCCCCATTTACGACATAAGCTTATCAATCGGAAAAAACTGGTTTTGATTTGATAAATAGATCCGAATCTATGAATGTCCAAGAATCTGTAGGCAAAGAATTACAAAATTGTCTTCTTCTCTGATGAGTTTTGTACTGATGGATGATAAATGTCGGATATCAAGGGAGTGTCTGGAAGAGCTCGCTCGTAAATTCGCATTTGAAAGAGCCTGGTGCAAAGGCAGGTTATTGAGGGCGTAACAGTAAATTGAGTAGGAAAACATTATTTAACGCCTACAAATTCCACGCGGGACTATGATTCAGAGTAGTATATGCTATTTGTGCAGATGAACGGAGAACCGCCTTTTATCCAGGTGTTAGTTAACGTGTCACCAAGAATTGCGCGAGTACATACTACATAGACTGTGTACCGTTTCATTTGTCTCGTACGGCAGATTCCCGAGTGGACATTTACTCCTGACATTCTTACCTTTACTTTGCGTCATCAAGGAATCTGACGAGTTCCATTTCGCTCGAGGACGTTATCCTCTCGTCATCCAGCGACTCATTCCCTGTGAGTCAACAAACTTCTCAAAGATCGATTACTTAATTTCTCATCAAGATTCCTGCGATATGTGAAAAAATATTTCAATTAGTCATTTCTATTGTAGATGACTGCCGAGATTGCTTAGGAATGCATCTTCTTGGCGAAATCTACATATGCATAAGCAGAGATGTCATAAAACAATTCATATTCTGCAATATCACATAATCACTATTAGGGAAATGCAAGTACCATAGACACTTACTGCCCAGTCACAGGTACTAAACTATATACTGTGCATTTGTCGATACTTAATGAGTTTACTTCGCACCCATAGGTGCTGCAAAACTTTAGGGCGCATCTTTATAGATAATATAAAAGCTTACTGTGCTTGTGGTCTACTGATCAGATATTATCATTCCTAACCATATAGAATACAAATCTAAATTTAAAAAAAACTATTGTACCGCGAATATAATTCGAATGAAAAAGTATCCTATTACAATAACTTTCTCCGTTTCGTGGTCAGTACCCCTCCTCAGTTATTTGCAAAATTTTTCCTTGCGACAGAATTTTCTAATTCCGCCTCTGGTGGATCAGACGAATGGTTGCGCAGTACACATATATTATATTACGCTGCGCATTATTCTTATTTTAAATTTTAGGCTGCATAACACCCTAATAATATTTACCTGCGGAGTCAAGTTTTCCATCAGTAATATTAATAACGAAAACACGTTAAGTTTGTTATGACTGTTTCGAATATAGCCGAAAGTATAATTATCAAAGTAACAATTTAAGAAGTAATTTAAAAAATGCAATCAGTGTCGAAATGCAGAAAATGTTCAAATAATTCAAATTCATTGCGATTTCAATAATTAATCTTAACAAAATGGGTGGGGCAGGTAAATATATACTTGGGATCTCACTTTGAACTCTTGCTCGTCCCGAATAAATCCTAGATCACGAATAATCTGCATCTTTCCCACGCCTATCACTAGAAACGATTAAAATGAAAATAGAAAGGTTTGTGGTTGCCAGTAGGAATGCAGTATAAAGTTCACGGAACTTTGATTTTCCTTTCGAGGAAAAGTCACCCTCTCCATGCAGTAAAATCAACCAAATAAATTCTCATTTTTATCGCTTTCTGGTTTACAAAGATATATATATATTTTTTAATGGCGAGAACATAGACAGATAGACTAATTCTAGGACTCTTCTCTGCAATTCTCTGCCGAAGGTTATATCCACGACATAATGACCGTTATTTAAAAGCGAGACGATTCTCTTCTTGCCGAGGGCACGTCTGGTGAAACATTCCTGCCCCGCGCAAAATATCTATAGGTGGTCTACCTTCTACGATACTAAAGATAGAAGATTCTACTTCTAGAATCATCCACCTCACATTTATCCATTTAGGCTCGCCAATTATTTCACATTTTCAAAATTCCTTCCTCTTCACACTACACATCTGCCCATGCCTCTCATAAAATACTTGTGATCCCATAAACTCCTTTACTTACTATAAAATTGCTACACTTCTATAAAATTCTTCCGGTAGTCTTATCTCTATAAAATGATCATAAAGCCTTATCACCGATGTAGCTTTTCGTTGGAAACGAGAGAGATAAAACAGCTCGTGACCCAGGAGTCCGTCGACCCTGGTACCAGGTTTACGCGCCTAATAAATTGCTGTATAAACTGGATCCAAGTCGTTCCAGGGTTACACGAATGGTAGTTAAAGCAAGGGTCGGTAATTTGTGCGATATCGTCCATTCGTGCTATCAGTCCCTGGAATCGGATGCTCGGTTAAATCTTGCCTGGTAATTTTATCCCGGTTGAAGTTTCGAATTGCCCGCAGATTCCATTTCGCCTTCCATGAGTTCGAAGACAGAGCGTTCAGAGTCCTAGCGCTACTTGCTCGACTTGTTCTTTTTGCGGTGAAACCGAGAAAGAACCGCGATCGAATCGGGTTTATTACAGAATCGTCGGAATCCAGCTCTTGAAAATATCTCCAATAGGTTCGCATCGAAAGTCATTGAAAAAGTCGTTCCTACCTTATACCTTATACCTTATACCTTGTAGCTCTCAAAGTATCCAAAACTTTTTTCTCTCGCTTTTATCTCCTATTGCTTTTCCATTTGCGCAACTATTTTCAGAGCAGAAAAAGGTCGCACTTGTCAGCAGTTTTATCCTCAGAATTGTATTTCCAACGAGGGGATCATAAGCATTCCAACTATCCTTTTACGTTACTGTTATCTTCATTTTTTGAAAAATTAAACTCTGCAGAAGAGTTATACTGCGCAAATAGGCTCTGGAATGACTATGACTGTGCAATATGGTTCTATAATTCTTATAAACAACGCAGCACGAGCCTCAAGTTTACTGCGCAGTAAACTTATACGGTACTTTTCCATGCACAGCACAGCTCTGTGGTGTTTGCGACTGCGCAGTTGTCTTATATAACACTTGCGGCTGCGCAGTAGGATATTAGAGTGCCCAAGGCTGTGCAGTAAATTTCAGTGATATCTCATAACACAGCTGTACTAAAAACTAGACTATTTCATACCCGGCTAAGCGGATCGGTCGATTTCGTTTAGAAATACGATTCTCGGTCGTTTTTTCGTCCCACGGCTACCATTGGTTTGCGAAAAAAAAAGCGTTAGATTTAAAGTCTGGATGATTTATATCAGCGAGGGGGTTTCGCTGCATATGCGATATTCAAGAGAGAAACGTGAGGGAGAGAAGCGCGTGGTTGGCGTTTTGCTGCCGTAGAATTCCTCATGGAATACTATTCCCTGGTACCAATATCTTTTGATATAATATTAGCTTGGCGAGAATCGAACCGTGACAGTGGCGTGTGGTTTATGCACAATGTTCGGTGTGACTTACAATCGGATTCGCGTTCTCGGTTTGCTAGAGATGCTTCACAAACGCGCTTATTTCCCGGGGCACGTCTCGTCGCTCGTTATCTACGTGTTATTTTCATCTTTTCGCACCTACAGCAAATCTTTTTATATTGTTCATCTTCGATAAATCAAGTGAAGATCGAATTACGAGCGTACGGGCAGAAATGTAGATGTTTCGTTTCAAGCTTATATAGATATGGTTATTGCATTTGTGCCAACAGTATAATTACAACCAATGGTACTATAAATTAAAAGATACAGCATTTACTATTCATAGTTTATATTTTACACTGGTTATTATTTAATAATTCACTATGGGTTCATTAAAACAGATTCATTCAAATTAATTCAAGTTCTTCAGCGAGCATAGAGATCTGTATTTTAGCAGAGCGAATCATTTGAGCTGAGAAATAAACAATTTTTAGATTGGAATCCGAAAAAAGAGCAGAAAAGACTTTTTAAAATCGGTTAGTATCATCTTTTCTATTTTTTGATTTGAACATTTATTTAAATTTAAAAAATTCTATTTCTAAAAAATTATAGCCGAATACATGTTGTTTTTTTTTAGATTTAGTCATATGCACACATTTTGTTCAAAGTTGAATATGTCGATCTTGAAATTTCTTCTGCTTGAACCAAAGAAATATGTTACAATTTTTCCTTTCCGGAAGTTTTTTTTTTTGTGATTTAGGAGCTTTGGCCAAAGAGATATTCGTTTCTCTGGTTTTAGCTGAGACAACTATTAGCACATTTTCAACTTTTTCCAAAAAAGTATGCATTAGCATAAATCCAAGAAAACACGCTTTTTGCACATTTCACAAAATTCTAAATTTAGGAAAAACTTTTTTCTAATTTCTACTTTTTCATTATTGTTCAGTAGTAAAAACGGCATATATAATGAATTTCCCATAATTCTTGAATTAGTAGAATTTTTCTTTTTCAAACATCTGAAGTTTTTAATAAAAAAAAAAGAGAACAGAAGATATTAAAGAATTAAAAAAATTATTTTTTTCACACTTCTTGGATTGTCTGAGCTCACACGATTTGACTAATTGTAGCACTTTCACTCTACCCTAATCTGCATCTAATCCCTATAGCTGCGTATACAAAAATTTTTTTCTTAAGGCTGCGAAGTAAACTTCTACTGCACTTATAGATGTGCAGTCATTTTTTATAGTATTTAATCCTTCGCAGTAGATTTTTATGCTATTTATATTTGCGCAGTAGAGAATTTTGTCTTACTTATGACTGTGCAGAAAGTTGTTGTAATAGTTATACAATTGCTCAGTAGAGTTTTTATGCTACTTATGTCCGCTAAGTAAACTTGTGTCATACATATAGCTGCGCAGTAAATTTTAAATGGAATTTTATTGTTCTTACGGCGGCGCAATAGAATTCTATGATACTTACATCTGCGAAGTAAACAGATATGATATCTTTGGTATTACAGTAATTTTGCCTAATTCATTGTCCTAATGAGTAGTCTGTGAATATTTCACTAAAAACATATTTTGTTAGCGACAGATTGATTATATTTATAGATCAAAGATGTTTTGATACCAAAAAGGAACTATTTTTCAAGTCTCATGGGCTTTTACTTTGATAAAAACTCTGTTTCTACTTTTAGAAGTTGATCTTACCAGTTTGATGACAATTTCCTTCCCCTGAGGGTTGGGAGTCCAAAAGCGAAGACAACTAGAATTTTTTCGCTAGAATCCTCTTGGGAAGAACTTTGAGGTGCACCGATCGGCTCGCATATAGGCATTCCAAGTTGAATGATTGCAGCTTTTTAGGGTTGTTTTCGAAGCGATGCATGGCTGGGCATTCGGGCCGGCATTCTTAAATCAATTAGCAACAACCAAAAGAACCAGGCGACCTTCGATTATCCGACCACTCGGCTACTGTGTCTCCCTTGCCCCTTGCTACGATTCTTGAGTTAGGAGGCTTTTTTAGTTTAAAAGCGTCTGCCTTAGAAAAAGCCCTTCTTCTCGCAAACGCGACATACGCTTGTCTTCTCTCTAAAAAGAAAAACTCCCCACTTGTCCATCGACCACCAACGCTGAAAAGTAGCTAGCTAATACAGCCTTGAACATTCCAATTATCTAAAGATCTTCATTAAACTTCTTGAAGTAAGTGATTTTTTATCTAATAGAAATTTAACAAATTGTATAACTCCAAAATCTGAATAGCGTAGGAGTGCTATCAAATTTTTCATTTCATTTTGACATCAGCATTATCAGTTTCACCGTAGAATTTCACATCATCAAAGATAATTTTCAGATTTTTTACTAGCGCATTTGCGTCTGTCATAAATAATGTATATGTTTTTACTCTCGGATATTTCCATATATTTAAATTTGAAGGTTTTTAGTTTCCATAACACGCTTTTCTGATCGCGATTACTCGATTACGTCAGGGTTTATTGCTTCTGAATTCGCCCACATCGCTCGTAAATAAGGAAAGGATGAAAAGAGATGATTTCGATATAATGTTTTTCTGGCTCGCTTTTACGAGGAGAGTAGAGCCAGATGGCTCGGGGGCATCCAGGTGCCTCCCGGCGACCCCGGCTTTATAAAATACAACATGTATCTTCGTGTAGGAACTAATCCTGATTCAGCCTTTTAGTCTCGTTTTCTCTCTCTCTCTCTCTCTCTCTCTCCATCTCTCTTCCTCACTCCTTGGGCCTTTAAAAGAAATTCCCTTTCGACCTTATGTACTTTTATACGCCATAGAGAGGACAATGCCCTTCTCCCTCGCCATGGACCCCATGCCATGGTCCAAAATCATTCTGAGGTAGATGCTATCTCTCTTGGGTTCAATGAACTCGCAAAACTTACCGAGGAACGTTTACCTTCCTGGTCCGTCGTTCCGAAGACCGCAACCGATTTCGAGATCCGGTGATCGATAATTCTTTAGGGAAACTCCCGGAATTTTCGTCTCAACCTTCCTCAAATTCTGCATCTGTGCGTCTTTAGTGGCTTCCAAATAGAAGGGAACTTAAGGTAGGACAAGCGAACCGAATCTGTATGGGAGGTCCGAATTGGGATCACTGTTGTTGTCCTCACAAATTGATGTAATTATAAAACCGATTTTTGTGGAATGCTTAGTCAAACAGTGAAGTGAAAAAACTGAATCTAAAATGAGGCAAGTCACAACACTATTATACAAGAAAATTATTTTCATAATGTTTTGTCAACTCTGACGTTTCTCATCATGGTTGAGTTAGCTGTTATTACGGTCCGTGACAAATCCTTTGATATTTCAGTAACTATTTATTTTTTAAACATAAGTCTTTCACCTCTCGCGCACAATATTTATATTATTTTTATAATCACGTTTCCTGTTATTTTCTTATACAATTAGGCAAATATTTTAACAAAAAGTGCTTTTATGATGTTCCTAATTTAAAGAATATTTTGCAAACATTTTGTAACTTGTGAACAAAATTCGTAATGAATAAAAGTTTTCACGAATTGAAATTTCTATGAAATGCTAGGCTTTAACCTTTTTTGAGACTCATGTTCGCATTGGGACCCTGGGTTAAAATGTCAATCAAAATCATATCAAATGAAAAATGTTCTCAAACTTATATTTTTGGTCAAATTCGGCAATTTTTATTTTTTATACCAAAGGATCAACCTAACACTTTTTACAAAACAACTTGAGTTTCTTAACCCCTATCCACATTTGTTTCTTATCGTTGTAGAATTATATGCACAAAAATATGCAGAAGTTATTTAATAGATAACTAAAATAGTTCATTTTCTCGTTTCAAGAGTTAAACGAAATAAATTTAATGGAATTTTAATGCGCATACTTTATTTCAATTATTTTACATTTATTTGGAAATCCCTTTACATTTTTTTAATTCCTCATACTCTTTTTTTTGTAATAACTCGATACTCCTCTAAATCTTAATTTATCCTTCAAACTTATTAAGAGTTACATCACTTTAGTTCAATTTTCTAAAATTTAATTAAATTCAGTTTATTTTATTTGAATTGACAAAGTTTAAATTAATTCACATGAATTTAAATAAATTTATTTAAATTAATACAAATCAACTTCCATTCGCATGAATCTTTAATAATTATATTTAATTTAATTAGTTTATTCTATTTTAATTTACTAGAATTCAATTAAATTTATTTGAGTTCAATAGAGTTCAGTTAAATTTATTTAAATAAACGAAATCCATTTTAATTTATTAAAAATTAGTTCTATCTGTTTGAATTTACTAGAATTAAATTTAGTAAATTTAAATTTACTAAAATTCAAATAAGTTCAGTAGAATTCCGTTAAATTTATTTAAATAAAAAAATGCACTTGAATTTTCTCTGACTGGAAATTTATTATATCTTATAATTTATTTTAATTTACTTTAATTGATTGGAATTTTTAAAGATCTATACGAGTTTTTAACAATTCACTACAATTTTCTAAAATTCACTTAAATTTATTTGAATTTCCCAGAACTGAATGGAATTCAGGAATTTGTCGACAGAAAAATTCATTTTCTTCAAAGTTAGTTTTTTAAAATCAGAAACCTCATGATAATTCCCGCCAAATGTATAATTTATAACAAATTTATCATTTGTTGATAAATTTAATGATTTGTCGAAACAAATTAATTAAATGAATAGATTATTCTGGCGTTTGTCGACGAAAAATATTACTTGTTTTAATACCACTTCCTTTAATTGGGAACTGCGTGATAATTTTAGCAACATTCGTACTTATTAAATAATTTTTATGTTTTCCTTAAACAAATTTAATAAACAAAAGTATTTATTATGCGGACATCTCTCGACGGAAAAAAACTTGTTTTCCTATGTTGATCCTTTTAATTGTGAACTTCATGATAATTTCAGAAAATTCATAATATGTTGAATAAATTTATGTCTTTTTTAAACTTGATGTCTTTAATTGAAAGGAGTGACATTGAAAAAAAAAAAAAATATATATATATATATTATATGTCAAAGAATGCCAGAATAGCGCATATTCTAACTAAATTTATTGTTTAAAAATCATCAAATTAATCAGCAAATTATAAATGTTGCTTAAATTAGCATGAAGTTCTCAATTAAAAAGAGTGATCACATCGAAAAAAAACGAATTTTCCCGTTGAAGAAGACAAACAATTTATCAAGTAAGTATGAGTGTTCATGAAATTATAATCGAGTTCCCAATTAAAAGGACTGACATTGAAAAAAACAAATTTGTCCGTTGAAAAATGCACGAACAGTGCATTGGTTTATCAAATTTGTTTAAAAAACATGTAATTCATGAACTGATTATGAATGTTGCTAGCCCGATCACGAAGTTCCCAATTAAAAGGACTAGAATTGAAAAAACACGAATTTTTCCGTCGACAAATTTCCTATTAATGCATTTATTTATTATGTTTGTTTTAAACGATAATAAAATTCATTTTAAAAAGTGTGAATTTTCCTGCGATTATCGTGAAGTAGAAGAAAACGAATTTTTATATCGTGAAATGACTGAATAATGCATTTGTTTGTTCAATTTGTTTATAATATTAAGAAAAAGAATCTTAAGAGGAATTTTCTTGACTGTAGTATTGATTCCATTCAAATTTCTTGCAATGTAGCTCAAAAATGAAAAATTATTGAAAAATGATAGAAAACACACTTTCAACAAATAATTTTTTAATTAAATTTTTGTTGTTTATTGTATCATGATGTCATATCTTTAAGTATATAAATCTATGAATCGTAGACGATTACAACAATTTTCATATATATTAACGAGCAATGAGAACGTTAAATAGATTTTTTTTTATTTTTTTCGTCATATTTGTTTATTTATAAAAATAGAAAAAATAAATTAAAAATTAGGCTTGAAAACTTTCTTTGAAATATAATCAGCTTCTTAAATTTTTTGCTTCCAAGGCAGTTAATATTTGAGAACTGTATGTTATTTTGAGTCGAAAAAGTCATTTTTTCCCTCTGTAGTACAAGTTCTGAGTTAGATCAGGAAATTATAGAAAATAAGAAAATCGCATTATTAAAAAAAAATTTTTTTTCCTCATAGCCTCGAGTGTTTTTCCAATACCAGTTTCAAACGGTCCAACCTGGGGCTAGCCAAGAAAGTTACGCTTTTAGCCAGGCCCAGGCCAGACCACATGAACAGTGTCATTACTGAAAACTGGTCTGGCTCAAGCCAGCGCCAGAAGACTTCCACACGAGCTACTATTTCCCTGAAATAATACTAGAATGTAATTAAAATTTCTATAGAATTCAGTTAAAATAATTAATATTTCATTGGATTTACTAGGAATGCTTAGAATGTAGGTATATATTTTCCAGAATTTAATTTAATTTAATTGACATGAATTAAGAGACACTCAACTCTCAATGTAAGACCCCTCGATTTAGGTTATTCGTAGAACTGATGGCCTCCTCAGTTTCGTGATGAGAGGAGCCGCGGGACCGAAAGTGCGGATGCGCTCAGTCAAGTGTGACTATCAGCTCGAAGGCCGCACTCTCAGCGCGTTAGATCAAGGCCAAAGCAAGCCATACCCAAAACCGGTCTTATATAGAGAGTTGAATCTAATTATAAATTTACTGAAAGTCAGTTAAATTCATTAGAATCCAAGGGAAGCAAATTGTCTTTAGACGGGAGAGGTCAGTTACTAAAAGTGAAAAAAAGATCTTGCGAAAGTGAAAGCTCTTGAGACTCGAAAAACTTCCTTTTTCGGTAATTCAGAAACATCTTCTATCATAATTACAATAAATAATTTCCCATAAGAATCTTAAGTAAAGGATTCAAGGGAAAATAATTAGGTCAAGGCTCGTGCTTATTCATCCGATGGCGCCAGAAGATTCCAATGAATCCTTAAAATTCTGATTCAGGTCTTGTTTTATCAGATGCAGACCTGGTTGACCAAAGCCGTAAACGTATTCCTCATTTGTTTCTTAAATTGTATAGCCTTTCCAGGAAGGCAGCATCTTAACTCAGAAATCGCTTTACTGAAGAAGAAAAAAAAATAAAAATTACCGCAAGGACGAATTTGTGCCCAATTGCGCAAAAGGCCTTCTTCTCTCACTTTCCATTTCCATGCGCATCCGACATGCACACTTAAACGCTCGACTCGCACGCGTTCAGGCAATAATAATTAGCAGAGATCACCATGTATCCGTTGAAAAAATCTACTCTTAGTGACGATATGACGCCACATCCTAGAGATTGTAGGACGCGCTTCTAGGTTTTTATTTCACCTTTTCAGCTTCCGTTGTGACTAATTAACACAATCAGACAATTAAGAGCTTATTGTTATAATTAAGGGCCAAATATCTTATGATTATCACATAGTACAAAGAGCAAAGTGGGTTTTAATTGTAATGGGAGTTTTAATCTCCGAGATTGTAAACGGTAAAACTGGTTTACTGCATGAAGATGCTTTTTCAATTGAGGCGTTGCTCAACTTCCAAGAGAAAATAGTTTCTTGATTAGAAAAAAGAAATAGTCATTTTGTGCTGTATTCAAATATAAAATAATACGATTAGGGTGACGAGATGGTTCGATCTGAAAATCGGGACATTATTTCACCCTCACACTCTTCAGCCTCTAATTTCCCCGAACCCAAATACAATTTCATTTAAAGTGCGTCCTTTAAAAAAGCATCAATTTTTAAACCAAAATAAAATAGTTGAAATGAATTTTTAACTAGGAAGATAATATTCTACCACAAAATATGAATTTTTAACCAAATAGTTGGATTTTTAACTAAAGAAAATAAGCTTTCATCGAAACACGGATTAGATAAAATTAATTTCAGGATACAAACATTAACTTTCAACCTAAAACGAAGAATTTTAAAAAAATAGTTAAGATTTTAACAAACAAAAGAATCTCCAACTATAAAAATAAATCTTTAATAAATAAATAAATTAATTTAAAACCAAATAGTTAAATTTTTGACAAAAAAAAAGATTTTTCAACCCTATCACAAAATTCGAAGATTTAACTAAATCAATGAATGTTCAATCAAATAATTGAATTTTTAACTTAAAAATATAAACTTGAAAGTTTAATTTTCAGTTACAAGCATAAATTTTCACACAAAACAAATAATAACAACAAAATTGTAAGCTTTTTAACTAAAGAAATAAATTTTGAACTAAATAGTTGAATTTTCTACTAAAATAAGGAATTTAAAAAAAAATTGTAATCAAAAATATTAATTTTTTACCAAGGAGATTAATATTTTACCTCAAAAGACGAATTTTTAATAAAATGCATAAATTTTCAATCAGATAGTTAAATTTTTAGCCAAAAAATGAATCTTCGACTGTAAGGATTGAATTTTCAATATATAAATAAATGAATTTTTGACCAAATATGTAGTTGAATTATCAACTAAAATAAGAAATTTGTAACGAAAAGAAATAAATTTCAAAAAAAACTTACCTTCTTAACAAATAAAATAATTTTCAACAAAATACACTAATTTTGAACTCAAAACGATAAATTTCAACCAAAAATGGAATTGCTATATTTACAGTTTAAATAAAGGTTGTTATAATTATTTAGTTGAGAGCTAAATAAGGTTCATCATTCTAATTAAAAATTCTTTTTTTTTTGAAAATGTAACTACTTAGTAGAAAATTCGTTTTTTTTATTCGCAAATAATTTTTTTTACCGATAATTGACCATTTTGTCCGAAGATTCATAGTTCAAAATTCATTAATTTGGTGAAAATTATATTTTGTTGACAATTCTTTTTTTGTTTTCTTTAAAGTGATCTTTTTTAAATAAAAATGCAACTATTCCACTTTTCGTAGAAAATTCGTATTTTTTTGTTGAAAATTTAAATATTAGCTTGAAAATGATTTTTTATTGGGATATTCAACTATTCTAGCTGAAGATTCATTATTTTCGTCGAAAATTCATCTTTTGATTTAAAATTGAACTATTTTATTGTAAGATTCCTCATTTTCGTTAAAATGTCATTACTTTGGTTGAAAATTGAACTACTTTGTTAAAAGTTCGCTTTTTTGTTAAAAATGTGTCTTTTTTTTAGTTGGAAACTCAACTACTTGGTTGAAACTAGAACAGCTTTTTTAAAAGTCATTTGTTGGTTGAGGATTCATCATTTTCGTTGAAAATTAAGTTTTTTCTTTCATATTTTGTGTTTAAAAATTCAACTCTTGGGTAAAAGATTACATTTTTTGTTGAAATTTTTATTTGACATAAGGTGATTGTTCCAGTAATTGTGAAATTTAGTTATAATTTGAATATATTGTTAAAAAATATTTAAAAACTAACATTTCATGATAAAACCGATTTATTTATTCATTCAAATTCAATCAAAAGCAAGAAAATTGGCGTCACGTATACTGGGACGTTTACCTTATTTAAATAAAAAAAACTGTTTTCATCATATTCGTCCTATTTCACTTTTTCGCTCCACGTCAATTTTGGGCCCTATGTCAAATGTTAGCCTTATGTCAATTTTTGGTCATATGTCTATTTTTGGTAATATGTCAAATTTTGCACCCTATATAAATTGTTGGTCATATGTCAATTTCGGTCCTACGTAAATTTTGGCTCATATGTCAATTGTGGGCCCTAATGTCAATGTAGGTTCATTTGTCAAATTTTTGGCCATATATAAATTTTGCACTATGGTTTCAATTTTAGCCCTTGGCCATTTTTGGCCCCATCAAATTTGGGTCCTATTTCAATTTCAGGTTCCATGTCAATTTTGGGACATAAGTCAAATGTTGGGCTCTATAAAGATTTTGGCCCTTTCTCAAATTTGGACATATTTCCCTTTTTCGCACCGAAGCTATAGGGGCTTCTGCCCGGGGCTACAAAACACTAAAAATAAATAGTAAATCGAAATTTTCATTTTGTATTAAAAACTATTTTCCCCTCAAACTAAAACACTAAACGCGCACGCAGCGCGCAATTGCTGATGCTAGTTTGATATCAAGTAGGGATTGATTTATAGAAGGGACTGAGATGGTTGGATTATGGGTCTAAGCACGTGATGGCTGTAAAGTAATTATTTGAGATGATACTGTTATCCCGTTGGTTGGTTTGTAACGCATCGTTAGTAACTTGAGCGTTGTTCGTGCAATTAAAATTGAAATCAGGTATGGACCCGAGACGTAACTTTTTCTCTGGAATCCCGGACTCCCGAGCGATATTCCTCGCCTAGTTCTAATCTCTAATAAGATTTAAGCATTGGGATTCGTGCATACGTAATCCATGTCGTGTTGGCACGTAAGAACCCCATAAACGGCCAAACATCCGTTACCAGACTGAACGTGTTAACGTATTCACTATTCATAGACACGCTTTGAGATGCAACGTTAGTCGAACTAACGATGGATAGCATCTGCATAACTTCTATTTCAATAGCACCTATCGTATACCAACATGTAATCCAATGACTTGGCTTGATTCTCCATTCTTCATCCTTTCCTCATTAAAGCGGATCATTAATCATTGTTTCCTTGATAGGTGGGACCAAGGTGTTGGACAGTTTCGAATTTTGGTTCCGTGTGAAAAAAACATTATGGCCCTAGCCCGGTCCAGACTAGACCAGACTGTCTGGTGTCCAGTCTTGACGCTGATCATCTGGTCAGTCGCTTTTGTCTGATCAGCAGCTGGCTGGAATCCCTAGAGTTTTTTAATTATTTGGAAAAAAATCATCATTATTCACTATAAGTGTATTTAGCTGATCAGTCCCAGACCTGGCCCAGGTTATAATGTCAAGGTGGCAAAGGAAAAAATTCTGTTTATGGTAGTGTGGATTTCTTATTTATTATCATTTGGGATACCCTGTAACTTTTTCGAAATATTTAAAGAAAAAAATTTCTGATCGAACCTAGAACTTTTTTTGTTCTGTGATAGCTGAACAGCGCAATTCATGGGCCGGACTGGAACTAGATAAAGCCAAACCTGAGCCACGACTGATTTCAGTCCGCCGTGTGATAAATTCAACTTTATTTATCATTTTCAAACAAAGTTCTCATACTCATAAAAAAACCTAAAAGCACATGTTTTACATCGGAAACAATCTTATATTTGAAAGTTGGTCCAAACATCTTTTTACATTATCGACGTAAACATCCATAGTGATAAGTTACTGCGCTTTTAAGAACATTTGTATAATCTTCAAACATTTTAATTCTTTAAACTAATGTCATTAAAAACTGTAGTCTAAATTTCCAAGAACTATTAATTGTTTGAACAATTTCAATTAAAAAATGCAGAGTTTGACCTTTTTTCTAAGAGTAAGAATGCGTCTATCCTTTGAATCTTTTCTATGTTGCTTTGTAAATTTTCAAGAACTATTAATTATTTAGACAATTTCGATTAAAAATTAATAATTTGCCTTTCTTTCTACGAGTCAATTTGTTTACGGAATCAAGTAAGAATGCGTCT